>JAVXUP010003072.1:0-88924 GCA_033070095.1 Escallonia herrerae | reverse complement strand
CAAGTATGTAGCTGTAAATATATTAGTTTCCACAACCACCTGACGCCGGACCGCATTTCGTGAACTTTCTAATCTCTAATTTGCAACTTACGTACGAATAACTAGGCAGTGAAGTCTTCAATTATATTTGGTCAACTTTTAATTGCATCTCAACAAGAAACTGACTGCTGTTATTCTGCAGGAGGTATGGGGATTCGGAGGTTATTTGATCTTTGTGCAATTTCGCTGGCAATCATCCTGTGCTTGGTGGGAATCTGCCGCAGACTAATGCTCAGGCGTCGTGTGAGGCTCTTGGCTGCTGTTCCACATTGAGATCCTTGGAATGCAAGATGGTAGTACAGTTTGACCAGAAAATTTTACACCTGGGACTTTATGATGCCATGGAAGGAGGGTTTGCTTGCATTTACTGTTCCTGTAGTACATTTTGTAGAGTTTACCGTGACAACCCTACTATTTAGGTAACATCATATGATAGGATCCGATACAACTTATGAGCATATATCGTTGTATGATAATATCCACGTTACTGCAGATGTACATAGTTAGCATCAAAATTTCAAGAGTTGTTCATTGTTCAGTGTATGCTTTTTAGCTAAGGCCCTGTTTGGGTACCTTGCCTTTTTCTTTACGTTATCAGTTCTAGTTTCTTGATTCAGTTTCCTACGTCGGCCTCCGGATTAATAATTGATGTGTAATATGCTATGAAATGGGGCTTATACACACTTGATTGCATTCTTTTTGTTTCATTAGATTTTCTCCGTTTGAAATAGTGATCTAAGGGAGCGGCCGTGAATTTTGCAATCGTTCTTTATTTGGGATAGCCTTTTCGAATATCGAAGAATGACTAAAACAATAATAGCTTTATTGTCGAGAAATCTTCGCTCAAGGCTACCTAGGAGATTAGTGTGCACTTTTTTGAACCAAGACATTAATGATAAACAGGAGATAAAAATCCTGTCCTGAAGGTTTGTAAGAAAAAATTTGATTTTAATTTTTTAAAAAATAAAAATTAAAAACTGAAAAAGATTTTAAACACAGCCGTAATGGCTCGCATACAAATCTGTTTTCTATGCTCCCCTGCTCACTGTTTGCTTATTATGATTCGTTTCCGAGTAGCCATATCCTACATCGGTAGCTTTTAAAAGAGAGGCCACAATTGAACCTAGCATCTGTAAGGATGACCATCGATTTCAGGAAAAACTCTGCTGAACTTCCCCTGTTAAGTTGATAACATGACGATGAAACAATCAGCCACACCAAGTTGCCACGTGGAGGATAGGATTCACATGCCACACTATTTCCACAAGCCTCCCCCCTCCCCACCATTTAGCCTAAAATCCCACCCTCTTCCCGCACACACCAAAATGGCATCACTCTCAGGCACCATGGTCAGCACCTCCTTCCTCCGCCGTCACCAGCCGGCGGTCAGCCTGAGGTCCATGCCCAACGTGGGCCAGGCCCTGTTCGGAGTCAAGGCCGTGCGGGGCGGCCGGATGACCTGCATGGCCTCCTACAACGTGAAGCTGCTAACACCGGAAGGGGAGGTGGAGTTCGAGTGCCCCGACGACGTCTACATCCTGGACCAGGCCGAGGAGTCCGGCATTGATCTGCCCTACTCCTGCCGGGCCGGGTCGTGCTCTTCCTGCGCCGGCAAGGTCGTCGCAGGGAAGGTTGACCAGTCCGACGGGAGCTTCCTCGAGGATGACCAGATGGGCGAGGGGTGGGTGCTGACTTGCGTTGCTTTCCCACAGTCTGATGTTGTCATCCAGACCCACAAGGAGGAGGAGCTCACTGGCTAAGTCTCTGCAGTTGCGACTTCTCACAAGTTGATTGTTATGTTTTCCGAATGAGTACTTTCATGTGTTATTTAGTTGCTTATCGGATGAAGAAACACTCATTTTCGATATGTTTACTCTCTTTTGTTGTCGCAAAAGAGGTCACTTGTAGCCTTTTATATCCATGGATTTTTTTTTTTTAATAATAAGATCACTTTGGATATCTTTGTGTGGTGTTAATTGGCAATCTTAGCCCATGTTCAAACAGCTATATATGCAGATTGTTAAAGCCTAGCTAGCGTTCAGCGAGTATGCCGAGACTTCTACTCATTTAAGAAGCATAATCACGATTTATTTCTCTATTACGTTTAAGAAGCATAATCACGATTTATTTTTAATCGATGTAAGATATAACTTAACGCTAATATTTCACCGTCAATGTGAGAATGAAGAATTATGAGTCCATGAATTTATGCTAAAACCTGAAGCTTAATATGATAAAGCGGCACCTTTGCAGAATTGCAGCCTAAATACCATAGCTCTTACCATAGTCAAAATGCGTGATGATGCAACTAGTTATTTGAAGTTACTTTAGGATGCTAATGCATATCAGATATTACAGGATTGCTTTTGTGATTGATTGTGCAATCTTTGTGGCAAAAATGGTTAGAGAAGTTGGAGGCTTATCCTGAAATCTACATGTGGCTTGGATTGAGAGATTGGACCTGTGGACGCCATGGCTCTGTGTTGTCCCAGAAACTTCCACATTCCATGCTGACACGAACCCATAAGTCGCCTTTTAATGAAGATTGCATCCATACATCTCTTAATAGAAAGTGGTGGTTGGCTACTAGAACCTCCTGAAATTGCATAAATAAAAGTGAATCCTTACATGTGAATCTATGATTCATGGGACAGTTTGCTTTCGTGAATAACTAGCTAGTAGCTAGTATTGTTGTTTTAATGACCAGAGGTGGATTCAGTTACTTGTGATGGTAAACCTATGATTCATGTGATTGCATCAACCTCAGATATGTACATTCTTCTCCGGCCTGCATTGAGGTTGCAATATTCAGTTAACATGTTGCCCAAATCATGCGAAAATTCAGATCTAGATATATTCAATTCAATGTCAGATACCTCGGCAAAATTGCTGTTGTTGGGTCACTTGAATGCCACTGGGGTACTGAGCTATCACCTTGGTCACGTTTGTTCTGAAATTCAGTTGATATTCCACTTTACTAGGGAATTGTAGGAAAACTTTTCTTAACAGTCCTTCCAAAAAATTGGTGTATAAGAAATCGGAAGTAATCTGGCTATGATTCTTAAAATGTTCGTTGGTTTGCATATAATTTGAACTACAGGTAATTTGAGACCGGCAATAATACTTGAAAAATCTGGAAAAATAAAGGACTTTTTGGCCTCCACAACAGTGGTCTTGACGGGTGTAGTCTGCATATCAAATTAAAGTACCAGTTTAGATTGTCCTCTTGACGGGTGTAGTATGCGTCAAATTAAAGTACCAGTTTGGATGGTCCGAGACCAATGGTGAATCCATTGTAACCTTGCCTGGTTTTCCTCGACAATTATGTCCATTGTAGCTATCAGGGTTACCGTCCTGGACGTTCACCCGAAATCCCACCATTGGATGAAATAACATTGCTCTGGTAGTCGATGAATTCGAACATTGGAGAAAATCCAAAGACCATGATAACCAAATTTTAACATGATAAAATAGCATTGTTCAGGGCACTTTTAGAGGCCACGTGAAGATTCTCTCCTCCTAAACCTTGGTAGCAACATCTACCATCTCAACTACTTGCCTGAGTCCACAAGTCACAAGTGCATCACAAGATCACTATATCACCAAATCACTAGTAGCTTTCATCTTATAGGGAAAGGAAAGAGAGAGTTCATCCATGCTACAACGAGCTCTTCAGAGATCCTGAAAGCCCTCCACAAGGAGAGAGATTTCATGTCTTTCGAAATAAATCCATAAGGGTCTCAACTTTTTCGCCATCTCTTTCTACTGCATTGTCTTCTGCACCAGTCATCATGGGTTGTGACGGACCATTGCCAATGGGATTTGCTGAATATTCAGATATCCGGAAGGAGACTTCATGTTGCGATCGGTGGAAAGTTTCATTAGTGGCATTCTCTAAATGGTCGGTTGACACCATATTTTCATCTAACCGGTTCAGTGAGCCACTGGAAGAGCATGAGATAGAGTACCAGATGCTACTGTAATTACTTCATCCCCCTCATCGATCGTTGAGCCAAGGGAACATATTGATCTAGTGGTAATGGAGTGCAAGGCGTCGCGTCTGGACTTCTCCTTTACCCTCTTACACCAACTATGGAGCGACTCTCGGACACTCTCAGCAATCAAGGCTTTCTTACAACGAGAACCCATCTGAAATCAACAAGGTCAAAATGAAAACATTTGAGTCTAAGGTTACTAGCACTTTAAACACTTATTCTACAACTTAATTAATGGATGCGGACTTTTTCTTCTCTCTCCTTTTGTAGTCATGTTAAATTTTTCTGTTTGTTTCAGTTTTGACGAGGAGTAATGCAATTTCAAGTAAATGTCCTCTACGAGATACAAACATCAACTTAGGAGACAGAAATGGGGTTCTCTGTTGCAATCATGCCTGTGTAATGATGATATTTAGAGGCACTGTGCTATAGCTACACCAGAACTGAACCAGAACCCTGCATGGATGAAGAAGATTGTCAGATGTCAATTACCATCTAGATCATTTTCACATTTTGCTAAAAATTATTGCTAAGCACTATTTGCCAATGACTCAGACAAAGAGACTCATTTACTCATTCATCACTAACAGGTTAACAATTGTCACCAAAATGCATTTTTAGCAAAGAAAGGGGATGGAAAAACATATAAGTGGGTGGAATCTGTTAACTAATTAGGTGTGTTTGACTTCCTCATGGAATTACTTCATACTACATTTGTCATCAACATCAACCGAGTATTTCCCAAAGGGGTCCGTTCCGTGAAATAGGCCATCGCAAGGCTAAATATTCCTGGGTGGGCGATAGTGAAGTAGTACAGTAATGAACTCCTAGCAATCAAGTCTATTATCTCTACTTCTCCTCCCTGTTGTTCATTGTACATTGTAACACCTAGAATACCTAAGTTCTGCATTATTATTAGCCATTTAAAACTGGTATACAAAATCAATGAGCACATAACAACTTACCTACGAATCTATGATCCTTATTATATACTTGCACAAGTTATAAAGAATACGCAGAGACTGAGCACTTTTCTCCTGAAGTAAAACTGAGCACTTCCAGTAGCAACATACCCACAAATTAACCGGATAATGATCATTGCATGGTTCTTCATGAAACATGATCGCTGCTTGAATCCCCACTATACATACAAAATAACGAAGCATCCTTTATTCACTGCTACAATACTACGTAAGATAGTTGCATAACAAAGGACTAAATGAGAGAGAGAGAGAGAGAGAGAGAGAGAGGGGGTGGGGGGGTGGGGACAGTACAAGGATCTCCTCTTACCAAGGACCAGATAAAGGTTGCCATCTCGAAGGCATTCTGCACAGCAAAAAGCAATGAGGATCAAAATAACTACATATAGCTAATAGCTATCTACCTCATCAATGAGATTAACTGTGAATTTTGATATCATCACCTGAAATGATATGAATTGTATCAAGCGTAGTAATATTTCTGGTTTCCCAAACCAAAAAAGATCATCACGTGGCTTTACTTGAGTTGCAGTGGATGGACCCCTTGGCTCCACAATTTCAAGTGCCAATACGGAAACAACATGCTGGAGTTTTGTCCCCACCAACATGACAAGCTTTTACAAGTGAGTTACAAAAGCATCAGAATCATGAACCAGCAGGAGATCGATTTATTCCATTATAAGGATAACAAGAACTAGGAACACTTACAATGGCAGGAATAAAAGAGAGCCAGAAATAAATATTAAGCCCTACGAATAAAGGAAACTTAACTCTTGAACTTCAAATACAACATTGCATTTGCATTTTGAGAAAAACTATTACCATGAATGTTTATGAAGATGCATAGTATGGCATAACCCCAGAGTGGCCAACTGCAAATTAGAAGCATGGTTCAGTTGCAACTTCCCTTTCATTGAGACGAATCTGGGTTATGAAAACCGCACAAGTAACTTTGATGAAGGCATCTAAACACTTCATTCGATTGTCCAACCTTTGGAGTAGGAGATTGTTTACTGTCCAATGTCTGAAGTTAGAAAGCGTACCTAATGCCCACCATTCCATAAAATTCATCTTCCATGCTCCGGACGATGTAATTGTGAAAATTATAAGAAAGTGGCAGTTGATGATTCTGGAAATCATAAGACCAGCACAGCATGCATTAAATTCAGTGGAAAAAATATAGTAAAAGGTAAGACATTAAAGTACAAGATAAATGATCAAGCGCGACAATGGGAATGCAGCAAAATAGTTTCCAAGCTGATGTCAAATTGCTACTATATGTTAACAGTAGACATTTTACTGTTGGGCGTGTCTGACATTGTTTATACAAAAGTTGCTGTTACACGTATCTGACTTTGTTGAATGCCACTAGACAAACGATTAATTTGCTTCTAGTCCAGATAAATGGGCTGAAAATCACAAAATTTCAGGCCCATGGACAAATGTATTCAAAACCCCGTCCAAACTAAATAGTTGCAAGAAGCTTCTTACATGGGGACTGAAAATCATTTCTAATTAAGCGCCATATGGCTACTTACACGTGCCAGATGCAGAAAAAGTGTGCCTGCAGATGTCTACTGGCATGGTTATCTAGAATGCCAAGCGCTTATTTTCCTTTAACTTCTATCTTAAGGGCAATCTTTCAATTGTTGGCATCAGGGGTAACACATATCGTGGTATACCATAGAAAGCATATGCCAAACCATGATACTGTAAGAAAATGGTACAGATTCGAACAGGGAAAAAAACACATGCAAGACACACACACACAGAATCTGCTGGAAAGGTAACAAAGAAAAGGTCAAATACCCACGGTGATGAAACCCAATCTCAGTGCAAAGTAATCTGACTTCTGTATTGAACTCCTAAATTGTCGTAGGAAACAGAGCTGCACCAATAAACTTCAAATTCACTTAACCACCCTAAATATAGAAAATGGACCAGGTATTGAAAAACTAAAAAGTATTAGATGCCAGAAGGGTGAGGTGAAGGAGAGGGAACAACCAATAGGATGTGAAGCCATGTACACATTAAAATGAACGAAGAACTATAATGAGAAACACTTATATACTCCTGAGCTCGTTTATCTGTTCAAGCCAATACAGTAGTACCTTATCATCTAAGAAAGAACAGATCTACTAACTTAAGAATTTTTCTAAAAATATACAATCTATACATTTTAGATCAGGAAAAATCACCATCCAAATGAGAACCCGACTCCTACTCCATGGATGAGATGCATGATGTAATATAAAGGTCGATTGTCGCCTCATCACCTTGTTCTTCTTTGCTACAAAACAAAGTCAACATAAACAATAAGAAGCTGACACACCATGCGACATAGATGATAGATGCAGGTACAACGTGTCATCTAAATCAGCGGCCTTTCAGTAAATTCAGAAGCTCTGTCATGCACCTTTTTTACATAATTTCCAACTTCCTAAGACTGCTATCATAGTCACATAAGGTGGCCAGGTCAAAATTCTCTCTTTTAAACTTAACCATTATAATGCTTTTGAGTTGGTCACTGTACTTTTTTTGTCTCCAAATTTCTTAACAAGTATTCAGAACTGGTGACCACAATGCTGGCTGGCCCATGTAACTGTGAAACGGTCTCTCTCTCTCGGCACCCCCAGCTGAAGGTCAGAGCTAAAAGTAGATATCCGTGAATAGGATGGGGTTCTCAGACGTGCCCACTGGAAAACCCAGAAACTTGGTAGCTGAGACGTGAGCCATCTGGAAGGGTTCAGAATTAACATAAAGGGAACAGAAGAAAGGAGCAGACTGTGTAGCTAAGGCAAGTGTAACAACTGCCATGAGCTGCTGGGTCGCGTGACATGGACAATGGTAGCTTTTTAGTCCTTTCGGATCTTCGACAGCCTTCAAACTCAAAAAGGAAACAGCTTTTCAGAATTCTTTTTGGCTCCTTTAAGTTGCGAGTTTGGTTTCTCATATAGCCATCACTGAATAGGCACATCTGATGACTTTGGCTGTTCTTTGATGATACTTGCAGTCCTTGTTTCCATTGTTTTATCGGCCAAACATATTAGTGGTGAACTCTGGAAAGAACGTATAGAACTCTATAAACTTAAGCAGAGAGGGCCGTGCCTCGATAATACTTTCAGTAACAAGAAGGCGACATGTTTGGTCTTAGACATAGGCTGAACTACACGAGGCCTGGAGAATGGTAAGGTAACTAAAGGTCACCCATACGTCAAATAGGTAGGCTAAGCGCTCTGCCTTACGAAGTGAAAAGATTCTGAAGTTATAGTACTATTTGCAGAAATGGAAAGAACCCAGGAATCACAAGTAGAGAAAGGGGAGTCTGAATAAGAATCCAGAAGCTAAGACAGGAGGCTTAAGTAGAAACCCATGTACTAATACACTCCTTTGTTTCAACTCCGTCCATAAATATTTTGCCTCTGACATATTATGCACCTTGTAAATTCCCATCAGACAATATGCTTGCTTGGGTTTCCCATTTCCCCCAGCTGTAAACCTGCAAAGACAGTGGCAACCATTGTACGTCGCAATTTCTGTGTATAATGACCCATATACAGAAAATGTACCTTGCTCATAGCCAAACCAACTGCAATACAACTATACAAAACATGTGTCATGCCAAGAACAAACAAAAACCGGTGGAGCTGTTCAAGACCTTGATAAGAAACAAAGGGTTCACGCCCCTGCAAACATAAATGCATTTAGAAACTAGATTATGCCAAAACCTGAACAAAATGCCCCCTCAAGGTGAACTATTACCTCACCGCATTGATGAGAGGAAGGATTGCTGATCCCTTTAGGAGGTATGTCAGTCTCATTTAAGGAGAACAATTTCGTGATAGAAAATGCGTCAACCATGCCGTAATCTTCCTCCGAGCAAATGAAGAACTTAGTGCTGAAAAGGGAGGAATCCACACAAATCTGTGAAATCACCCTTGCCCATTGCCCCAGCAACAATGATATAAGTCCGAGCAACATCAGCTCGGTGCCATAGATATCAATTTCGTGTGAAATAACCAAGTCACGATATAACAGTTTTTCAGGCATGACTGGCAGAGCATCAGCTCTTGACAAGCAGCTACGAGATGGAAGAACGAACAAACAAACAGGCATGCAAAGCAAATCATATAGACCCACGTTACAAAGCATTAGCCCTTGAACAACATCTCGAACATGCAAAGCACATCAAAACCAAGTGCCTTGTCACTATGAGTTGACTCCTTAAATTATTCACTTCAATGTTCAAAAAATCGGCAGTAGCCAATTCTGGTCAAAGCTACACCACAACCAATTGGCAATGATAGTATTAGCAGCAGCTGCAGATTCTGGGAGCTGGCACCAGTCACTATGTATTCTAATATTGAAATATGGGAGGGAGTGGCAGCAAATTAAAAGTACCAGTTGAAACCCAGAACTCCGGTTAGGCATTGTTCTCAGAATGTCCAATTCTAGCCCTACCTTGGATCCCAGGACAAATAAAGGGAAGTAAGTGTTGGTAATCATCGCAGAATATATACCATGAACAGGTGTAATCAATCATGCAAAGGCCCGTCTGTCCATGCGCACTTCGTGTTACTAGAACAATGTAACGCATAGCCACTTATGTTCCACAACCTTTTCATGTCTCAAGCAATGTAGAACTCCACATTACGACCCCTTGAACTCCTTGATTTTTCCAACCTTAGATATACTAAATTTCCTTTACCACTTAATGAAATTAAGTGGTTCTTTTTGGACATTATACCTTTTAATGTAAACTTTAGGAATTCTATGTCCAACATTAGAAAATTTCCAACAGTAACCACACACTTCAATCGGATTTTTGTTTGTTTGTTTGTTGAGGTAATAGACTACAACCCAATATATGATTCACGAGTCAACATATCCTCAATTTCCACTCCAAACACAAGCGAA
Source organism: Escallonia herrerae (assembly GCA_033070095.1). NCBI lineage: Eukaryota > Viridiplantae > Streptophyta > Magnoliopsida > Escalloniales > Escalloniaceae > Escallonia > Escallonia herrerae. Next base: position 78,993 of record JAVXUP010003072.1, on the reverse strand, counting down.
ATAGTCTATATGAAATTTTGCGCAAGACTCCGAATATAAACCCAACATAACCATAAATCTAAAGAACCTCACTGACCTTCCTTAATCTTTTCCAGAGAGGCAAACAGGGCTTTCCTCCTAGTCTTCTTCAACCACAGCACAACCAAACAACAAGAGAATCCAAGAAATCGGCAACCAAATCTTAAAAACACAGACAAAATAAACCAACTAATAACCCATTGAGTCAGCAACTCGCCTTCCCGAACCGGTATATGGACCGTTGAACCAAGAGACACACGAAGACCATGACCGTAGTGACTGTTGCAACCGACCATGTTGGTGTCTCAGACAAAGACCTCCCTACCCTTATCAACCCCTCCATTGTACCTTCTTTCCCCACACTTTTCCGAGAAAGTTTTCAAGACTTCCTTGAGAAAGTGAAGAGACTGTAGTACTGGAAGATCCAGTAAAAGGGTGACTGGAACACCGCAAATGGTGGGCATTATTACTTTCTTGAATTTGGTTTGTATATGATTTTAAGAGATCGAACGCGGAATCTTGGACTCTCTCTCTCTCTGGCAGAGACAAGTCAGACAACTAATGTGGATAGTTCATGTGTCTGCTGGTATTGTGAATATTCTAAAGGGAAATCCCAACTCCGGATGCATTCGAACTGCCGCCATCTATCTTTCTTTGTTTCCCCACGTCCAGCCTCCCCACATGAAATGATGGAAAGCTGCATCCCTCTGTGCTTCTATTTTCTTCCTTTCGGAACACAAAAGGAGTTCTTTTTCCTTTTTTTTTTTGGGGGCGTAAGAGAAAAATAATAATCGCACAAAAGGAGTTCTATTTTCTTCCTTTTTTTTTTTGGGGAGGGGGAGGGGCGGGGGGGGGGGGGGGGGGTTGCAATTCTGCCGTTGTCATTTTCATCGCAAGGAAGTCTTTTCCTCTTATGTATCTCTAAAGGCAGCAAGCAAGGGAGATAAAGCACGTTTGAGTTTGATTCTAAAAAATTAATTTCAACTTAAATCTTATTCAGTTCTAAAATTATATTTCACAATCAGCTTAAAGTTACAAAAAGTTTCGTGGATGAAAAAAATTCAAATCTGTTCAACTATTGAAAAATGACCACAGAGGATACTTAATTAATAGGTTTCTAATATCCATTTAGAAAGGTAATATTAATACAACTTTCATTTGTAAATAACTATAATATACAAAAAAAAATTATCAAAAAATTATTACATTGACTTACAAAAGTTATCTATTTCTTATTTTAAATTAAAAACACCAACAATCTCACATTAGTGCTTATATCACAATAACTTTTAAAACTTATTCAGTCAGTGCGGGATGTCCTTTCGTGAGAAATATGAATATAGTATGATAAATTAGAAGGTCAAGCATGATTTCTGAGAAGAATAATTATTTCATGATCCTCACTTTCTAGTATTATGAATTTAATCAGTTATTATCTTTTTGAAGTAGATTAAATATCTTTTTTTTTTTGACAAAATTAACATGTATTAAATTAGATTTGACTATCCCAAAATCAAATCTCAAATACCCACGTACGGTAACAATGTAATTTTGGCGTTATTTCATTGTCAGAATGGATTTGACAGTGGTATACTCTCTCATTTGTGTCCAGCTAATTTCAAGGTGCATCACTCGAAAATGTGAAGAACTGATTACCGAATCATTCACATAACTAGAGTTACTATTCTTCACTAGCATCTGTAGTAACGATGGCCTCTATGTTGCTATAAAATAAAAATCACACACTTTGCAGTCTGACGAGACTCTGCCTAACATCTGTATGTTCACTCGTGCCTCTAAGTGATTTTGGTGAAAAATGCAAATGAATCGGAAAATAGGCAGAATCAAGGCCTCAATCCACCATAGATGCTATCGTAATCCACCATGTGTACCGAACCCGTGGGTGGATCTAGCGACAGTGGAGCAGGAACAATTGACAGGCCAACGGTGAGTCGCCGTGTGCATCGAAAATACAGAGCAAGCCACCTTGTTCATTTTGCTCTTACCTATCAAATCGTAGTAGAGCTCAAAAGTCTTGTAGAGAAAAAATAATGTTTTTATTTAATTGGTAAGCTAGTTCGCTGACATCGGATGTTGGACTACTACTACCTCTTGTTCTCATTCCTGCCTTCAACATGCTTCATCACCGCTCACCCCTTATGATCCGCCAAAATCACTTTGACTCCACCATTAGGCCCCTGTCCTTTGTGAAATCTTACTTGACATTTGATTCGTGCTTGTTATACAACTTACGACATCTACACGCGGTGAAATTACTTATTTGTGAATGTTCACAGACTACTTTCTTCAATCTCCTTGTATGATATGATGTACGAGAACGTTCTATTACGAATTCTTTAAGTCAAAATTTAATAACTCGCGTTTGACCAATCATTGAAGGTGAACTTGATGCGAGGCAGGCAAATAACGATCTGGTGTTGCTTCCCATCTAAGATCACCCAACATATAATCAAGTTATTTTTTGAAGCATTTTTTTTTTTTGAATTTATTGTACAACTAAAAGTGTCACTTAAGTAGAAAAGGTACTTGTTATGAGGTTTGCACTTGGGGAAATTTATTGAATTTAAAAGAAAATAGAAAAACAATGAGCATTTCCCAAGCAGTTGCGAACCCCCTCTAAAACCCTCGTTTCTCTTGCCACCACAGCCACCCACTTCCGCCACCGCAAATGGCTCTCTCCTACCTCCGCCTCCGCCGTGCGCTCTCGCTCTCCTCCTCCCTCACCCGCTACCACCACCACCAACCTCCATCCTTTTCATCCCTCCCTCCACCTCTCACGCCCCCTTCCAACCTCGCCCCCCTAAACCCTAGCTTCGATATCGCTTCGTTTCAATGCCGGAGCTTCAAATCGACCACCGCGTTGAGCTCCATGCGGGACAGGGACAGATCTTACAACAACAGGGGCAACATCGATGACGGAGCGGACAAACTCGACCCGGACGCGGTGCTGTTCGAGGGCTGCGATTACAACCACTGGCTCATCACCATGGATTTCCCCAAGGAGTCGAATCCTTCGGCCGAAGAGATGGTCGAGACCTACGTGCAAACCGCTGCGAAAGTCTTTGGAAGGTCATCCCTCTCTCTCTCTCTCTCTCTTTAACCCCCCCCCCTTCCATCTCTACCCTGTTCGTGGGTTAGTGTATTATGAGGTTAAGTTATGTTTTCCTTCCATCTCAAAAATTTGGACGTCAAACATGTCACGATTTGTAGAGTACCCAAAGAAGATTGAAGAGAAATCGATTACGATGCTTCTTGGGTTTTAGTGATAATGGTACCTTATACTCACTCGGTTTCATAGGATTTGTTGACCGTTTTCTTTTTTTGCTAATTTGTGGGATAAATTTAGTATGTGTGAGCACTGAATTGAACTCAACCAGTGTCTGTAGATTAAATAAGTGTCTTTTGGTAAGTCAAGGTAGTTTAAAAATGATGTTTACGCATAATAAACCTATCATAGGAATTCTTAAATAGTGAAAGGGGAGAGAACCCAATGAAACAGAGATCTATTTGCCGAGATTAGGCAGCAAAAAATAGGACTGGCTGGTTTATCATTATTGATTTTTTGATCTACTAGGGTAATTGGAAATAGGAGTTTGTGAAAGTTTTAGATGCCTTACATGTCCTAAGCTTTACAGAAGACCAAAAAGAAGATCGAAGACAATGGCCCCGTTTGACACCCTTTTTTTTGCTCTTTTTTGGCCCAGTTTTTAAATTTCTCAAAAGCCCAAAAAAAGGGGGTGTTTGGTTGGACTTCAGTTTTTTTTTTGGGTCCCAACACTTTAAAAAGAAGGCCCCTTTTTAAAAAGAGCAATTTGCTCTTTTCTTGTTGGTTTTGAAAACCCATTTTACACGGAGCTGAGGAAGGGATTAATGAGGTCTTGGCTTCGAACCTCACTAGCAACAGAATTGCATTTTTTCTTTGTTGGGTATAAAACCCACCTAAATTAGGTTTCTTTCATCTCTTTCACTTGGTTTGCTCGATCGGCGGCACCTCTTCCCAACTGACTCCATAGCCTACCGCGTCTATCGCCTCCACCGGACATCGGCGGCTCCACCACTCCACCTATTCCCACTGCGACTTGCAACGCTTTTTGCCCCATCCTCTCCCCCCCCCCCCCCGTCTCGATTAACGATTCTCCATTAACGATTTTGCGATTATAGAAAACATAATTGGGCGACTATGTTACATGGACTCTTCGGTTTTGCGTGAAGTACCCACGTCGGACACTCGACACTTGGACATGGGTATGGGATATGTGTCCGATACATCTCATAGGATATGCCATTATGATACTATCTTATAGTCTTTTGTTTGATTAGTAGTTGCTTTGAGTGGAGATAAGTTGTCAATTAAACCAATGCATTACATAAAACACATGTTTGCCTTCGAAATAACTAAAAAGCAATAATAAATATGAACATTTTGCCGTGCCCCCGTGTCCTGCGTTTTCAAAATTAGACGAGTCCGACACTTGGACACGTATCCGATCCGGACACTCATATCGAGTCCATGTAACATAGTTGGGCGATTGGCAGCGGTTGAGCGATTGGTGGTGGATGGACGTCTACACTCGCGAGTCGTGGGTGGCCGGCGATGCTGGGCTGTTGAATAGAGGCGCCGTGGCGCGGATGTGTGCTTGGTGGCGATTCTTGAGTGATGGCGGTCATGCGTGGCCCGATTGTTAGAGGCCGGAGATGGGTGGTCAATTGGTGGCCCTCGGTGTGCAACAGGTGGTTGGTGGTCGTGCGTGGGCGGTAGGTGATTAGCTCCGGCGGGAGTTTTGACATTTTCGAGGCGGTGGGGGTGTTTAAGGCTTTAAGGGCAGAACACGGGGCAGTGGTGACGTTGGGTTTGTGATGGGCGGCGAGATGGTGCTCGGTGGTGAAGTGGAGGAGTTGTAACGGACATGGTGCTCGGCGGCGAGATGGTGCTCGGCGGTGAAGTGGGGGAGTTGTAATGATGCTGAGCTAATAATGTTGGTTGTTATTCAACCAAAAAAAAATGTATATTAAAAAAAAAACCCAAAGAGCTGTCCGGCCAAATGCTTGCTCTTTTCTGTTTTTTGAAAAAATAAACTCTGTCAAACGTCCATCAGTTTTTTAAACTGGTGAAAGAAAAAAACCAAAACTCTTTCCAGTTTTCCTTAAAAAAAAACTGAAAGTGTTACCAAACAGAGCCAATGATTTTTGTAACATACTAAGCAGTTCTTGCATCTCATTATTTAAGTATTATATATGGATTGTTTGTTGTATTATTTGTGGTGTGGTTCCTTAAAGACGGAGGAATAAAATGCAGAAATTAAAATTGATGTTTTATGTCCCGATTTATAGCAAAGATCTTATCAACCCTATAATGGAGGGGTGTCCCCCCCCCTCTCTTTCTCTCTTTAAGGTCTAACAATTAGGATTTGGTGTACAGTTCAGTTTTCCTTTTTCTTTTTTTTTTATGGTCTATCAATTAAGGTTTGTGTAGTTCAGGTTTTTACTCATTACGGAGAGAAATGACGGAATAGTGACGTAATGCAACGCCAAGCATTCTTGTGTTCTATTGGTCATTTCTTTTCTGCACTCTCTGAACCCTAGTTAGGGGTTATTGAATTATTTTTGTATGGTTCCCTAGAGACTGAGGAAATAAAATGCACAAAGCACAAACCAGAAGTTTGTTTTGCTTATTTCCTACTAAGAAAGAAAAAGGACAGATTTCATTCTGTGCATTAGGTGTTATGTTCTGTTTAAAGCTAAGCTCATTTATAACCCTTGGCATGTAGAGGTGTTTCTGTCAAGGTTTTACTGAAGGGATTGTGAAAACTTTAGATTCTTTACACTTCCTACACAATTGAAGGCAAATGTGATACTAAGCATTTCTTCGTTTGGTTAACTATGGTCCCCTCTTTCAAAATTTTGACTTGATTTGCAGAACTGAGGCAAAGGGAATAATAATATGAGTAAAACCTTTTGTTTAAGAGTTTATGGTTTATCTTCTATGGAACTGGACTAAATGTTTTTTTTCAAATAATATGGAAAAGGGGATGTTCTGATTGTTGATTTCTAATTTTCTGTTCCTTGGGCTTGTGGAGTCACTGTTGGGACTTGGGACGTGTCTCACCAACTCAAGAAACGTTGTACTTTTTGGCTATAATTTGTTCTTTTGTGAATGTAGCTCGAACCTTTTTGAAACAATGGCGTGGTTGCATATAGAGAAATGGTAGTTAATGTTGAGTTTTTCTATTTTTTCAAGACGTTCTCTATTCCGTTTACCACAAAAGGGCATGTATACGGATGTTTATAGTAGCTTGAGTTTTTGTGGTATTGTTGATATGTGGACTACCTAGTAACTAGCTAGTTATTTTTGGAGGTTGATAAAACTTTTGTTGCTTCTTTTTCAGTGTTGAAGAGGCAAAGAAGAGGATTTATGCCTGCAGTACGACTACTTATCGAGGGTTTCAAGTCACTATTTCCGAGGAGGACTCTGAGAAGTTTAGAGGTAAGTGATTTATAAATGATGAATTGCAAAAATGGTATACTGTAGGAACTGGTGATGATTTTAATTATAATTGCAGGTTTGCCTGGAGTTGTATTTATATTGCCTGATTCCTACATTGATCCAGTAAACAAAGAATATGGAGGTAGGACTTTCTTTGTACGTTGATTCAACTTTTACCACTTCTTTCCTTGGACTACAGTTTATTTCATACGTATAAGAGCTAAGGACTTCATATTCCTGTCTTTTTGACTTGAAACTGTTATATAACTCTCAGGGGACAAGTATGAAGAGGGAAAAATCACACATCGACCTCCCCCTGTACAATATGGAAGGCCTAGACGAAGGTATGATGATCAGAATAGAGACTTCAACCGACCATACCGCCCAAGAGACTCCAATCAACAAGGAGACTCGAGATATGACAACCACGGAACCATACAGGGAAATCCAGGGAACTTTGGTCGACAGCAAAATTTTCCGCCACCGCAGAACTCTGGTCCACGGCAAAACTTCCCGCAACAGCATAACTTTGGTCCACAGCAAAATTTTCCGCCACAGCAGAACTTTGGTCAACAGCAAAATCTTCCGCCACAGCAGAACTTTGGTCAACAGCAAAATCTTCCGCCACAGCAGAACTTTGGTCAACAGCAAAATCTTCCGCCACAGCAGAATTTTGGTCAGCAGAATTTTGGTCCTCCAAGAGCTGGCGAGGGAAGAGATGCCATGTCAATGAATAATGCCCCTGGAGGTAGAGGAGATTCACCGCCTTCATATCAGCCCAATTTTAACCAAAGGGAGAGAGGAAATTATCATTCTCAAGAACAAAGAGATTTCCCATCAGGGAGTCAGAGGAATTATGCACCTCCAGAGCGGAGAGATTTTCCACCAGGGGGTCAGACAAATTATGCACCTCCTGAGCAGAGAAATTTCGGAGTAGATAATAGGAACTATACACCTCCACAAGGTGGCACCTTTGGGCAAGGAGTGGGTGGAGCTCATGTGCAAGAAAGGGGGTCCGGCTACGGGCCTAGTGGTTGGGGGCATGGAGAAAATCAGAGGTTCTCAGAGGTGGAAGGGAACAACACAGAGGGGCAGCAACGGAACCATGCAGCTATGGGTGAAACAGGGACTGGACAAGTAAGATCTTTTCCTCCTCACTTAATATAAAGTGAATTTTTGGTGAACCAAATTATGTCTTAATCGTTATGTTAGCGCAGTTATCTCATATGTTCAAATTTGGGTGGCAAAGGGTGGTAATTTCCAAAAGAAAATACTTGTTTGAGGGTCTTTTGTTTTAATTTATATGATTGGACGGGAAGGGTGGGGAAGAGAGTGGTCCTTTGGCCACTTCAAGCAAACAAATTGTGATGCACCTCACATGAGTCTGCATGTCTGAAAGAAGCCCTCTAGCGGTGCAAATTTGTGGTGTCAAAGCAACTGTAGCCCTCTCCAACCTTAATTCTTTCTGTTAGAGAATGAAAAAGGAAAGGTAATTGTTATTCACGAACAAGAATGGCCTTTCTTGTTGCATCTGCTATTATCTGAGGGCTAATGGACTTTTTTCTGCTACTTTTTCCAGGGGAGATACTGAGGAGATTCTACTTGTCGTTTGAGATTGTGGGATGATCCAACCTATCTAATCCGTACTTGGACACCTTTGTGAAAAAAGTCCCAACCCCAATCCCCGAACGTTTTCCTTTCCCAATGATGATGAAAGACTTGGTGACTTCTAATATCAAAAGTCTCGTCATTTTTGTATACTTTTGCATGCCGCTGCCCTCATTTCCTCCGTGGATTTGTAGGTCTCTTTACCCATTGCTGATGACTCGAGCATGTACTAGGCATGGTCAGTGAGATCATCGATGGTTGATAGGAGCATGATCTGGTCCGAGAAAGTTTCTTCTAATATAACTTTTTGCAAAATCAGCATGTTATGCAAAGTATGAATGTTAGTCAAGTAGACATGAGATGACTCCTCCCTCTCTCTCTCAATATTGGACAACATTTGGTCGAAACTAATTGCATTTCTGGCATTAGGGTACGACTGTACAGGCTATAATTCCGGTGATATTTGATACTCACGTTTCAACGCGGGCTCATGCTAAGGTGCATTTAGGTGGCTTAAAATGAACAATATATTATTGACGATTTTTACTTAAATTAGTAAAATCATGGGCGGTATTAGTAAACCCACTGGTGTAAGCTGACACATCATTTGGTCATTTAGTGTGGACGTTTTGTCTGGTGGTAAGTTTCAAAACTATTGCTAAAGAACCGAAAATGTACGGTGCTTTCCAGATTCCGATGCATAAAACAGAAAATTGATAACTCAGGTATGGTTTGACAGAATTTTTGTTTTCCCTTTTTTTCAATTTTGTCAACCGGGGGAAAAAACGTGTTTGACAATCAGTTTTCGATTTTTTTCCCTTCAAATTTGTTAACCAGTTTTGTAAATGGAACTCGTTTTTAAGGGCTCTACTCTGGATTTTTGGATTTTCAATTTTAGTTTTTGTTTTCAAACTTTGTTCGAGGCAAAAAAAAAAACATCATTTTAACAAAATTTCCTCACACGGACTACCACCACCACCAGGCGCTTCTTTCCCTCATCCAAACCTTTACTACGTCGTCATTATGGTCACCATTCCCACCCACACATGCTCACGCCACCACCAGGCACTTCTTTCCCTCAACCAAACCTTTACTACGTCATCATTATGGTCACCATTCCCCACCCACACATGCTCACGCCACCACCAGGCACTTCTTTCCCTCAACCAAACCTTTACTACGTCATCATTATGGTCACCATTCCCCACCACCACCAGAGGTTATCCCATTGCCGTCCCCCTATCAACATTGTGACCCACAAGACTGCCTCGCGATCGTCACCCCACACCCTTATCAACCGTGGGTCTGCCACACCACCATCACTGCCAATGCCACCCACAGATCTGTCCTAGTACCGTCACCCTACCGTCATCGCCACTCATGAATCTAGCCCCCTTGTCGCCAACCTACGCCTTCGACAATGAATCACACCTCAACCTACCCTCTCCACCCCAATATCATGGATAACCAATGGGACCTTAGGCAACGCCGCCACCTCAGCATCATCGTGCAACCCACGATTTGCCCTACCGTCACCACCCACCACCATCATCATCAATGAGTCTACCCATTGTCGCCATCTCGTTGTCGTGTCTCTTGTTATTGCTCCCTGCAAAAGCTTCCTAAAAACAAAACCCATTTCATTTGTTGTGTGAAAGGATTTCTTTAAAGAGTGACATTACAATTGAGTGGTGGTATTGTGAATTTGATTATGGTGGTGGTGCTGCGAATTAGATGGAGGGGTGGTATTGGTCGATGGTGGTGCTTCGGAGTTCTGGGAAAGTGTCTTTTGGAGAAAAATGCAATTATAAGGTTGGTGGAAAAATTAAGGAAAAAAATGATAAAGAAAAAACTCAAAATAAAAATTGGCTAATCAAACAATCATGTATTTTTTTATGAAAAAACAAAAATTAAACTAGTTTTGATTTTTATTTTTTTTGAAAATTAAAAACTAAAATTGCAAATGATTTCAAACTGACCCTCAATCTCCAGAAAACACTCTCTGACTCCTCTCTATTTATAATCTGCAGAAAAAAATAGGCCTCTCTTCGTGGGTAGGGGCAAGAGGGTGCCTTTCTTTTGGGGACATGCACTCCCCCTCTCCATATCTTTCTCTCCGTTATATCCTTCTTCCTTCTCTCAGTTGCTTTTGATCTGATTTTCTCGCAATTGTTCATCGATTTTATGTTTTGTGAGCCTCTCACTTGAGTACCGCCATACCAAAAGCGAGAGAAACCCCATCCTCTCTTTCCTCTTTTTTTTTTGGGTCCCCATGTCGCCACGTGGGGAAGTATGAGGACGTAAAACCTCTCCTGATTGGAGTTTGTCTTTATTCTCGAAAAATTGGGGGTCATAGCTTGTTTTCCTTCGGTAGCCAAAAGATTGGCGTGTTTGTGGAAGATATGTTGCTGCATGATCTGCTTTCTTCACTACTCACTTGGTAGCCAGGGAAATGGGAATTTGGTTTGGCATTAATTGTCTATGAAGCAAGAAAAGTTTTTGGTGTATTTTCTAGATTTTGAGATGATTTCATGATGTGTTGTCTTATTGGGTCTTGTATTTGTTGAACGTTATTTTAATGTATTGTCGATTGAGAAATATGGAGAAGCTTACTCGCGGTGTTCAATTTTTTTATATCCTCAGAAGACAGAAAATCCATGATCACATTATAGCATGAAAACAAGTTTAGAATCAAAGTAACATAAACACTAGAGCACGATAATTAATACTTTTGACCTCGCTTGTTCTTTCGTTGATTGTTGAAATGCAATGTTACAAACTATGAGAAATTTAATTACTTAGTTTGATGGTTGGTCGAATCAGGAATGTCATTCGATGGTAGGTTCAATGGACTAGTCGTGCCACAATGGTGGGTTCGGTAGAAGTGGTGTAACAAGTTAAATCTAGGATGTGGGTTCGAGGTGGTGGGGGTTGGAAGTCGGGGGGGCGGGGGGGGGGGGGGGGGTTGTGGACTTTGTGGTGTTGGTTGTGGCGGCGATGATAAAATAGGAAACATGATGTGTACAAAGTTTAAACGTACAATTGTTTTTTTTAAAAAAAATTGTTACATCAGATAGAACAGTTAGTTTATATCATCGAATCGTACATTAGAGTAATTTGATACCCTTTTTTTCACGTCAAGTACAAAAGCGTAATTGACCCTTAAACTCAGGATAAAAAGAAATAAAATTGTTTCATCGTACTCAAAAGCCAAAAATGAAGAAAGGAGTTTACGAGAAAACTAGTTTTCCAAGAAAACCCCCTTCGAGCTCTACTTGGACTTTTAGAGACAAGTTCAATCAATAGAACAAAGAGCAACTTAAAGATTTCAGAATAATGATTTCAAATGTTAAAATGTGGAACTCAAATACCTGTTCTATTTTTTTTTCTTATAAAAGAACAAAAGATAACTTTACCCCACAATACCATGAAATCCCTCCACTTTCTTTTTGCACAAATGGAAAGGCTGTTCACCAGTCCTCTTTTTTGTTATTTTGCTCTCTTGTCTGTCGCTGAAAGACTACTAACTTTTCAGACAAAGAAAGGCAAAAAAATAAAACAGAAACGTATTATAGTATAAATATAATATATAATAGGTCATATGACTATCTGTATTTAAATTCAATTGATAATGTATTTCAAACCTCCAATCCTTTTTATAACAAATATAATTAAATAAGTATTAAACTATAGTCAATAGTAACTTCCAACTCCATTAAGGCATCTAATATTATTATATTTAAAACAGCGGCATTGTCAAGAACAACAAATAAAATAATGATGAACTCACGTCGAATCAAACTCCATTTCATAATTGCTTATATGATCAAGAAAATCGAAAATAGTGTGACTCATAGGTTTTGCTACATTGGAGTGGAGTAGACGTTGAAATTATGATCTTTAACTTTATCTGTTCACATGCTTTGTAAAAATGTAAAATCTATCCTTCTTCTTCGTACATAGTACGAGATTTTGACTTAGTACGTGGTATTGGGATAAATAAAGGTCAAGATGAAGAAACAGTGGCACTGCACTATATATATATATATATATATATATATATATATATATATATATATAGCTGCAAATACAAATTCTGAAGAAACTGCAAAAAGTCCATCGTGGAGGTGTCACTGCGCGATTAACTTCCGGAGCTCGGAAATATTCGTTTCACACACACACACACACACAGAGTCTCTCTCCCCCTCATCCGCAAAGAAGAAATTAAAGAAAGAATGGCTAGCCTGCCGTTCCCCTCCGATAGTTTCGCAGCCTTCATATGGTCGGGGGCGAAAAACAAACACCTCAAATTGCCTTCCTCCGCCTCCGAGTCCCTCCGAATCGTCTCTTCTCGTTCTTCAGGTCATGTTTATCTTCTCTCCTTCTGCATAAGTTTTTTGTATGTGCATCGTGCATCCGTTGTACTGTTTTTGTCCCTCTTGGTTTTTTGTTGGGAATTCGCACAATATGATTCAATCGTAAGGGCATTGGCATTGGTCATTGTTGTTACCCTAATTTGACTTGTCAAACAATATATGTAGGAAAGTAATTACTCCCTCCGTTTGATTAGATTTAACCGGTTCAACTTTTTGTAAATTCCTAGGATAAGTTTAGTGCGTGTAAATGTTGACTTTGCTTGTTGTTTTTACCTCAGCTTGACTTGCCAAAATTTTATGTATTTAATCTATGACTTCTATTAGAATTCGGTGCAATTTTATGGGAGAAAAATCTAATGCAAGGGAGGTGGTACTGTTTAATCTATCCTTGGGAATTAGCAAAAAGTAAGGGAGGGACAAAAGTTTTGAAATGGAAGGAGTACGATAGTAGTACTGCTATGATTACTATGACTGTTTGATAATTGGTGGATGCACTTAATTTCTAAGGCAACAACCTATTTTCCCCCGGATGTGATGGTGTTTACACTAGACATCTGTCTCTCTTGGCAAGCTTAAAACAAGTTCCGCTCAAGAACTCGCAACGAAAGGTACTCCCTCAGTTCCATAATTTTTGTCCACTTGATTTTCACGAAATCTTGGAGTAGAAAATTTGGAAGAGAGGGAGTGCTTATAAGTTAAATACAGAGAGAATAGACTGTGCAAGGATATGTATGGAATACATTATCATGGAACGAAGTCACAAATTTTGACACGAGTAATTACTTGATAGTTGTGTAGATACGTCATAATAATTTTGAATTCTCAATGAAATGTAGATCAAGCTTCACTCAAAATTCAAATACATGTTTAACTGTACAATTCAAAGAGCTTATGGATGGCCCCAAAAGAATGACTTGGTGCATTCAGTTTCCTGTCATGCAATCTCCAAGGATTAGGCCTGTAGTCTTTACCTCCTCTAGTATGAGTGGAGATGTAATATTCGTCCTCACTGAAGAATACAAGTGAGAACTTGCAAAAGTTTTCCAAATGAAACGTTTTTGATCAAGAGACTACAGAGTTGCAGATGACCAAGATGTAGTAATTGATCAAAATGGTTGAACGAAAATAACAAGTTGATTAATTTTACTAAGTGTCCCAAAGCATATGGTTATGCAAGAAAAGATTCGTTTATTTGATGATCACGTCGATAGGTTTTAGATTAAGGTATGGACTTAAATGAAGATTCTTACCTGTGTATGGCATGAAAGTTAGGCAACCTCCTGAACTTATGATATGTGGGATTTATCTTTTTCAAACTCATAGAGCTTAGTAAAATATTTATACGGGTTGACGCTGAAAGGCATGGATAACTTCTACCTTGAAGAATGTCGTTGCCTCCTGTAAAGTTCTAAGAGTTTGTGATTAAACTAAGTTGGCATATATCTGAGCTGAACCTCTTCCCTTGTTTACCTTGAGGTAACCCCAAAATCTTCAGTTACAACGCCCAAATAACGACCAACTGTATTGCTTACATACTTTGAAAAACGCCCAGTCAGGACTAAAATATAGTTTGGATAGGACTTCTTGAGTCCTTATTTGGCCCCCTACCGAATGTTCACTCATACAAAATATTACTAACTGTAACCCAAATGCAATGTTAGGCATGCTTAATCTCCTCTGATACTTCTGGTGTTTCCAGATCTGATTTTGTATGTTTGCTGATGTTTCAGTGAGGGGCGATTCTTGGATTAATTTACTTGGATGCGTTGGCCTTCCGTGGAATTGTTGTGCAGCGATTCTTTGAGGAGTCCGTGCTTAAATTTAATCCGGTTATCTTGTGATGACATTAAGCGATGACATCTATGGGTTTCTAGTTTTCATTCCAGTGGTGAAATTTGTAAACTTCATCAGTAGACAGCATTCCACTTTGACTGAATTATCCACAATATGAATTAAGACGATTCTGATTGTTGTGCTTTGACAGCATCGTGTGTGTAACAAGTCCTACATGATTTAGATGAACAAACTTTGATGAATGTACTGTGGACATGCTTCTTATGTTAACCTTAACAGTGTTGCCTCACCTGTATTGGAGATTGTTTTGAGCGCTCTGGTCGAAAGACATTATAATCTTTATTTGTGACCTCATTGATGATATTAGGGACTTAAATACAGCAAGAATATTCGTCCTTGGTGCTTAGTTAGGCCCCAGGTCCAATGGCTGGTGACTCAGATATTCCAAAGCAGACTATGGAGAACAGGACTGCGGCTCCTGGGGAATCCATATTTCTACATGGGGAATTGGACATGTTGATTAAAGAAGCGAGATCCCTTCCAAATATGGATTTAGCTTCAGAGAGAATGAGAAAATGCATCAATATGTTCGCAGTTTGTGGATCTCCCTCACCAAAAGATAGTAAAGGTCCAGGAAAGCATTCAGGTAGGCATGCAGTCATCACTAGTGACCCTTACGTGTCCATCTGCCTAACAGGGGCCACTGTAGCTCAAACCAGAGTGATTTCAAACTCTGAAAACCCATTATGGGATGAGCATTTTTGTGTAGCAGTTGCTCACCCAGTTGTTAAAGTGGAGTTTCAGGTCAAGGATAATGATGTTCTAGGGGCTCAATTAATTGGAGTGGTAGACATATCCGTTGAGAAAATCCTTACAGGGAACAAAATCAGTGGCTGGTTTCCTATAGTTGGACCTTACGAGAATCCTTTGAAACCTTATCCTGAACTGCACCTTGCTATACAGTTTAGGCCAGTTGAGGAGAACCCTGCTTACAAGTATGGTGTTGGTGCTGGTCCGGATTATGCAGGAGTACCAAATACTTATTTTCCACTTCATAAAGGGGGGAGCGTTACTCTTTATCAGGATGCCCATGTGCCGGATGCAATGCTTCCCGAAATTTTGCTTGATGGTGGAAAAGTGTTTCAGCAAAACAAATGTTGGGAAGATATATGCCATGCCATATTGGACGCTCACCACTTAATATATATTGCTGGTTGGTCTATATACCATATGGTAAAGCTTGTGAGGGAGCCAACGAGGCCATTGCCTTCTGGAGGAGATCTTTCCCTGGGAGATTTATTGAAATACAAGTCACAAGAAGGGGTTCGAGTGATTATGCTCGTATGGGACGATAAGACATCACATGACAAGTTTCTTTTAAAAACGGTAATGGTTATCAATGACGTTAAGAAAAAAACTAACTGTTTTTGATTGGTATATCTAACAAAGTGATTACATGTTATCTTTATCTGCTTCATTTTTTCTACTGAATATTTACCTAATGAATGAGTCTTTGCAGGGATATTTAGCAAGGCTATAGCTGCTTTAGGTAGATTTGTTTTAGTAGGTATTTGAGCATTTTATAACATAGGGTTGAATGCAGGAAGGAGTTATGCAGACCCATGATGAAGAAACCAGAAAGTTTTTTAAACACTCAAGCGTCCATTGCGTGCTTTGCCCTCGTTATGCCAGCAGTAAGCTCAGCATTTTCAAGCAACAGGTGAGGAACACTTCTAAAATCGGATAATAAATATTTTCTAACATTTCTTTGTTTATCATCTATCGCATTGGTAGCTATGTTTATATACTTTTTGTTTGTGTTGCTTTCTACGCAACGATTTTATGATTTATACATTCTGAATGGTTCGATATTACTGGTTACCTGTTAGCCAGGTTGTTGGAACCCTTTTCACACATCATCAGAAATGTGTGCTCCTGGACACTCAAGCAACTGGGAATAATCGGAAAATTACTGCTTTCATCGGTGGCCTGGATTTATGCGATGGCCGATATGATACTCCCGAACACAGGCTCTTCCGTGATCTTGATACCGTCTTTGAAAATGATTTGCATAATCCTACATTTTCGGTAAGTCATTGCGATATATCCCTGTTCTCTAGAACTCTTTTGGAAGGCCTAGGTTCAATTGTTAATGAATGGTCGGTCACTTACATTGCATGCTATTGTAAATTACAACCGTCTTTTGGTTTTACCTTTGTTCCATGATCTACGTGTACACTAATATGAAATACTTCTCCATCCATTTTATTAAACCATTTTTTTGTTAGTTAAGTCTGATTATCAATATATATGTTGCTGCGAACTACTTGTCATGATCTTGATTGAGATGAACTCGGATTTCAACCTTCGTCTATGTTTTTTAGGGTGAGAGCTTTTTGTGGAATTAATAGGATGGGTATTCAGAGTGAGGGGCTAACAAATCTTCTGCAAATATAGAGTTTTTAATCTTGTGTCTGTTTACTTATTTCCTGTAAATACTGAGTTGTACTTTCCCCCTTCTAAGACTGGCTATTACCTTGATTGCTGCATTCAGTTTCCCTGGTCTGCTAGCAGGATAATTACTGTATCTTTTTCTCTGCTAATATAGTTGCTATTGCATTTCGGCTGACTCTTGCATTTGCTCAAGGTATCACACTCGAGGACAAGTAATTGACTAATAAGGTGTATTGCTTAGTATACTGTATTGACGGTTGTGTTTCCTACTATATTCAGTCATGCGAGAATGGCCCGAGGCAACCGTGGCATGATTTACACTGTAAGGTTGAGGGTCCTGCTGCTTATGACATAATGACTAACTTCGAGCAAAGATGGAGGAAAGCCACAAAGTGGCGAGATTTTGGGCTCAGGAAGGTTAGGCATTGGCATGATGATGCGTTGTTAAGGCTAGACCGTATTTCATGGATACTCACTCCCTCTTCTGGTCCTGATGGTGATCGTGTCGTACATGTCACTAATGAAGAAGATCAGGAGAATTGGCATGTGCAAGTAGGTGGAGCTATATCTCTTACGTCATTCTCTTACCTGTGTTTTCCCTGAAATTTCATGTGTAAACTGATTGTGCTGGTTATTTACCATTTCAGGTGTTTCGGTCTATTGATTCAGGATCCGTGAAGGGTTTTCCGAAGAATGTCAAGGATGCAGTGGCACAGGTTAGGCCTATGCAAATTTAAGTTGAGCTCCGTATCTGCTTATTTAGTTTTAGACAGGCCCTTGGCAATAAATATCTTTTTCCATAGTTAAATACCGTAGGAAAACACTGGTAACAGAGGTGGGGATAATTCGTAGTCCCTTTTTCAAAATCTTACCTCTACGGTAAAAAGGCATTATTAGCTACAAGGTTTTAGTTTAACCGACATAACTTTTGATACATTTACTCGCATCGATGCTGTTTTAGTATGTCGTTCCTTTAATTCCCCTTTTCATGCAGAATCTTGTCTGTGGAAAGAACCTAAAAATAGACAGAAGTATACATACAGCATATGTGAAAGCAATAAGATCAGCCCAGCACTTTGTGTACATAGAGAACCAGTATTTTCTTGGATCTTCATATTACTGGCCATCATACAAAAATGCAGGTGCGTATAGGCTGTTTCTCCATTTGCTCTGTTTAACTTGCTAATTACTGTTTACAGCGTAAATCATACCATTGTCGCTTGTGCTGGTGTATTTATGACCACTTAATATCCACGACATATTGTTGCAATTGGTCCCACATAGGATCAATTGTAAGTTCAAAAGTGGCCAATTAAGTATTGGTTCCTGGGTCTACAAGTTTATGTTTTTACTATTAGGTAGCATCTTTTGATTAATACATGGTATGCTAATAAATATAAGAGGGGTAAAGATAGGTCTTGGTCATTTAGTTTCTGAAGGATGCAAGCTAAAAAGATAAAAACAAGTACTATGTAAGTGCACGAGTTTATGTTTTTACTATTAGGTAGCATCTTTTGATTAATACATGGTATGCTAATAAATATACGAGGGGCAAAATAAGTATTGGTCATTTAGTTTCTGAAGGATGCAAGCTAAAAAGGATAAAAACAAGTAATATGTTAATTGTGCTTATGCAGATCTTGTTAAACCTTGCTCATTAAGCCTTTTCTAACCATGAAAGGAATTTACAGTAGTGCTGTACACAATCTTTTGTGTACAATGGCACATTCTTATCACGAGCATGTATTCCACCTACACTCAGAAATGAGAAGTGAAAGTGAGTCCATAACCAATTTCTTGGATAACTTAGAGTAGAACCCCTAAACTATGCAGTTTCCTAACAAAACATGCTGGCATGTGTTAGGATGTCAATTCTACCATTAACGAAACATGGGGGTGCACAAACTACAAGCTTTAAGTCGGGTTCTTAGCTGTGTACTTTACCTAAGAACAGCTTTCAGGTTCACCTTACCCTACTATAGTATTTACGGTGACATTTAAGCATAAGCTATTGAGCAGTTTCAAATAGGTACTTGAGCAGGGTAGTCTTTGTATTTTGAAAGAACACTACAATATATTGCGTATGTCAATGATGTGCTTTTGCAAATCTGTGCTGTATTGGTTAAGCAGGTGCTGATAACTTAGTCCCTATGGAACTTGCCTTGAAAATTGCCAGCAAAATAAGTGCAAATGAACGGTTCTCTGTGTATATTGTGATTCCAATGTGGCCTGAAGGCATTCCTACCACCTCTTCCGTGCAGGAAATCTTATTCTGGCAGGTACTCTTTGCTACACGGGCAGTTAAAACATATCTAGATCTTATGCCTTAAATGTGCTTATTTTCGAGCTTCTTTCTTCTAAGAGCATGCTTTGAGTATCATCATATATATGCTGTTCTCTTTGGTGGTATCGCTTGATGATCATTTGTTTAGAGGCTTACTTTGCACTCAATTGACCTCAGGGCCAGACGATGTCAATGATGTACAAGATTGTTGCACAGGCTCTTGGAAAGGCAGGTCTTTCTGATAAGCATCATCCACAGGATTATTTGAATTTTTATTGCCTTGGTAAACGTGAAGCTTCCCCTGTAAAAAGTGCACCTCAAGCTAATATGCCTCCAGAACACCGAACATTGGTATGGAACTCTCCTTTTCTGGAAATAGTAATCGGGTCGGGTCTGATGGCGTCAAATTAGAGTGCCTTGATTTTTTCGGAGCATATCCTATAGAAATTGATGATGGATGGTTCTTAACGGAGTTAAGTTCTAGTAATAGTTAATTTCTGTGAAGTTTCGTCCAGTTAAGTTCAACTTTTAATTGCACCTTTTATGTTGACTGACTTAGACAGTGTGATTGTATGTAATCATCTTTTATATGGCATACTCTGGAGTTGTTCATTAACTGTTCTGGTTATTACAACATATATTATTCTTACAAATGTTCGGTATATATGATAATTTAGACCCGATGAAACTGAAATGGCATTAGCCCGTGAGAATAACCACAAGAAAATGTCAGATAACTGTGCATTTAATGGTGCATCGAATGCTTAAGTTCAGTTTTTCATGAGTTTAATATGGTTAACAAAAGGATTTTTTATAGGCCACCAAAAAACGTGCTATTTTCTTTTTATCTCTTGGGTTACAGCCATTTTTTAGTTTAAAACGTTATATTTTGGACTGTGTTAACTAAGGTAAGGAAAGAGAGAAGAGGATATAGGTAGGCGTTACTATTAGTATCAGAAAAAAATTTCAAGAAGACATTGTGCCCAAAAGTGGATGGCTCTGTGGGATAGTGGGCCTCACCGCGGCTGGATGGTGGTCCACGGTGCAATGTCGTGAGAATTGGATCTAACTGCATTGGTACGACCACGATCAGCTACCCAATCACTTTGTTTCTCTTGGGGTCCTAGGCTAGGCATTTTTTCTAGATGTTGACGAAAACCGTTCAGCTACCTGTCTCGGCGGATCTTTCCCGAGGCACATCGGAGAATCAATCTTGCTTTCCGGTTGTGACAATGTTCACCATCTTCGAGCTTCAGTCTTGCTGACCCAGTTACCAAAACGCTTCCGGCAATGTGGTTTGTATGTCTTTCCACCACTCTCTTTATTGGTGTGAGATATGATCCGTAGGCCTTGGTAATTCCCACCTCAAAAGGACTTATTTGCTCTTGGGACCTTCGGCATCTCTTCATATTTTGTATGTGCCATGTGTACCTCAGTAAGGGGCTTACGATCCTCACAACTTTGCTTGCAAGTTTTACCCTCACAGAATGAAGCCTACCTACCTCTGAAGCACGGACACCTCTCCTAGGTGGAGGTTCGGTGTCCTGACAGACACCCTCCGGACACCGCCCGACACGTGTCGGACACCGCCAATCGGTGTCGGGAATTTTTTATTTTTTTATTAATTTTCCGACACCGTGTGGACACTTCACCAAGGAGTGTCGGACACGGCAATCGGCAGTGTCGGAACGTTTGGGGCTACTTTTGAACTTTTGGAAGTAATTTCAGGGGTCGTCGTATTCTCTCACCTCATCTGTCGGCCGCTCTAGTCGCCGAGCCAGACGCCATCGTTGCCGGAAACCCACAGGTCTGCTTCTTCTCTTTATCTCGTCAGACCCAAAGGTCTTTAGGCACTCTAGTGAAAGACCTCCATTTTTCTTTTCTTTTTTTTAACTTTGTTTTTTTGCCCAGCACCAAATAAATGTTCCTTGTATTTATTTAAATTCCTTGTTTTAATAGTTTTTCATTATTGTTTGTTATTTTAAGTTGTGAAATGTATTTGATATTTATTAAATATATATATAAATATATTTATATATATTAAAAATTACTGCGGTGTCCAAAATCTGATTTTTTGAATATTGCGGTGTCCGGTGTCCCCGTCCTCCGACACGTGCTACCTAGCTACCTACCAATATTCGATGGAGGTTTAGTAGTTACTATTAAAGCCTTCTGACCCACCCAAAAGCCTGCGCTAGAGGAGGAGAACCCCACAAACCCCATATTTAGTCGAAGTGGGACTCTGACACCCGTCCGCACGCATAGCGTGAAGATAAAGTGATCCGTTGAGCCAAGAGAAGTGGCGAGGAAGCAACCTAAGGAACATGGGGCGGCATGCTCAGGGCCTAGGCCTAGCTCCGATACCATATGAAAGTTTGATGTCCAACCCAAAAGCATGCTCAAGAAGAGGAGGAGCCCGATAGGTATAAGAATCGATTCCAAACCCCATATTTAGTTGTGGGACTTCGACAATTGCAATTCGATATCTCAGTGAAGGCCTTGAAACATTTGACTATCAGTTAGTTATATCTTACCAAGTGCTACGAGAGAGAGAGAGAGAGAGAGAGAGAGAGAGAGAGAGAGAGAGAGAGAGTCAGATAGATATATGTACGTAGAGTGACGGGGCAGAGAAAGAGAGATTACTTCAATCCATAATTGCCAAAAAAACGTTATTATTCTCATAGTTACTAATACCTTTATGTAAAAATTACAAACTGCCTTCCTTTACAGTCCAATGGGCTATTGTAGCCTCGTGAGGAATGTGATAAAGTGATATTCAGCATTAATGACAAGAAAGAACTGTAGAAAGTCGTTTTATTGCTTTGAGGAAATTCGGGTATAAAAGAAGAAAGAAATTTAAGTGGATTGTGGAGACAGCTGTCAGGTCACCCATTTTCCATGTCTGAGGTTGAGTAATCCTATTGCATTATATGCAGGACTTCTCTATTCAGATTTTTGTACAAATGCATAGACAACAGTAGACAAGCCCTCATCAAGTTTATATCGTGTCATGTTTTTCGTTCTAACTGGAAACTTGAGACTGGGTTCAGGAAATACTTAACTCTGAGGTCGTTCTTTCTTATTTTCATTTCTATTATTTGTTGTTCATTTTTTCCCAATTCTTCTTCTTCTTCCTTTTTTTTTTTTTGGCGAGGACAGGGAATAGCTCAGAAGTTTGGCAGATTTATGATCTATGTCCATGCCAAAGGAATGATAGTTGATGATGAGTATGTTATGATGGGATCAGCAAACATAAATCAGAGATCTCTGGATGGTTCGAGGGACACAGAAATTGCTATGGGTGCTTATCAACCAAATTACACTTGGGCAGGGAAGAAGGATCATCCACGCGGCCAGGTCTGAAACAACAACTTACCTTTTATATAATACACCCCATATTCTACCAAAAAAAAAATCATCCCATATAATGTTTGTGGTTTACTCATTTTATTGAAAATTAAGCCATAAGTTCTTGCATAATTATTGGGACTTCCAGATTTTGGTTAAGACTTAGCCATGGTTTACTTGATACTTCATACTTGATAGTTTTGGACAGAGGTGTACATTTATAAGTGCCTATTAACCACATGAATATCTTATTTCATAGACAGAAACTTGTTCAGCTTTGTCCTGAGAAATTGTTAGTTGGCTGTGTGACCTGACATTAAACTGTTTAATGAAGTACGTAATTATCAGCATTACTTTCTTGGAGAGATTTATTGGAACATTGGAAGCAAAAAAGGAGAAAGTAAATACAAGGATAGGAGGACAATTGTATTCATAGTATTGATTACCTTTATCATGATGAATAGGAGACTAATGATCTGTACTTGGCAAGTTTTTTATTGGTTTTAGCAGCTATCTTTGATTTGTGTTTTACTGAGACGTAATAAACCTGCACCCAGAAATTTTGGAGGCTGATTGAGAACCTTGCATTTAAATGATGTGTAGTCTCCAGGCTTGAACATTTATCTCCATCTTGAGTAAAATTGCTTTGTTTTTCGCTTTCTTTTGATCAAGGATCTGATATGGCATCTTTAGTGCGAAAAGTAGTTCATTTTTCCCAACCAGATGTGATTCAAGTATTCCTGTTCCAAAGTTAGGCATCCCTTACGATTTCTGCAGTGTCGGTGGCATAATTGATAATCTATATGGGTGAGCCATCGACACTGGAAATGTTTAATGCAAGATAATGTGTCTTCGCTGTTGTCTCCTTCTCAGAAAACGCACACCTGGGCAGAGTTTCACATCAGATTGTTGGGACTCCCATCGCCCTGCTTTCATCATGTTATTAACGCCCAGTGGCTTTCATAACTCTCTTAGAGAAGCGCGCACCCCAACCCCCACCCCCCCCAACCCCCCACCCCGCTTCTCTCTCCCGTGCTAGTTAAGAGCCTGAAGCATTTCCTTGGCCTCCGGCTACCAAGAATTGCGTTACATTGGCTAGATAGATCTCATCCGGCACTCACTGAACCTGCAAGAACATGAAACTAATATAATTACTGGCAGAACATAGTTAACTAGCTCATTAGAGTTACAAGCAGTCAGGGTGAGTGGTAGAAAAATTCATTTGGAAGGCATATATGTAAGAAAGGTAATGAAGATCATTTACTTTCATCTTTCAAGCTCTTTACCGCCTTTGTGGATGTGATATATCAATACTGCTGTTCAATGCAGGTATATGGGTACCGGATGTCTCTCTGGGCTGAGCACCTTGGCATCCTCGAAAATTCCTTCCACGAGCCACAAACCCTGGATTGTGTTAGACGTGTCAATAAGATTGCCCAACGCAACTGGAAGGCATTTGTGGCCGAGGAGACGGAGCAAATGACGGGGCACTTGATGCAATATCCGGTTCATGTAAGTAATAGTGGAAAGGTCACGTCACTGCCAGGATATGAGACCTTCCCCGACGTTGGTGGAAAGATCCTCGGAGCATCCACGACTCTTCCGGATGTTCTAACGACATAACATGAATTCTCGATGGAGCTTCAATTGTTTTTTAATGTACGTTTACTGTCCACTCGAAGGGTTAAGTCAAGGCTATGTTGTAAGGAGGCAGTTAAGTGAGGGAGAACGACTTAAAAAGGGTTGCCAAGCTTCAAGTGTGTAAGAAGCTTTGGCAGCTTTCAAATTGCCTGTTTTGATGAATCGTTTATACCCGCAAGTTTGGCATTCAATCTACATGCCTATATCGAAAGCCAGTTTATATTTCAATCGGCAAAAACTTTGACCAATTTGACGAAAATGTTGTCAAATGGCATGGTGAGACGCCAGAGTTTTCAGGCGATCCGTATTTGAAATCGGCGCTTACACCATGACGCATGCTTTGATAATGATTTGTCTGCAGAACCAGGCAAAGAGGACCGCATAGCGCAGTGGATTAGCGCGTCTGACTTCGGATCAGAAGGTCGTGGGTTCGACTCCCACTGTGGTCGCTCTCCACAAGACTCTTTCTTTTGAAGTTTTGGGTTTCTTCCGGGGTAACATCACATGTCGCTTGAGGGTTAATATTTAGGGCTAATTACACCTATGTCCCTCAGGTTTGGGGGTAATTACAGGCAAGACAATAGTTTTGACAAATGACATTTGTGTCCATTGACCAAATGGAACCCTAAAAATCCTAACGGTTTTAATGAAAAGATTGTATTGTCCCTAAGTTGGAACCTTATTTTTTTTCTAATGCCATAACTTCATTAAAAAAAAGACTTAACTCTTAACCCCCTTCCCCCTAACCCCCACCCACCCCATCTGCATCCCCCGTCACCCACCCATCCCGTCTTCCTCCCCTTCCCCAGCGCCGCACCACACCTGCCTCCCCCTTCCTCGTCACCCCGTCACCGCCTACCTCCCCCTTTCCCGTCGCCCACCAACCCAGTCTTCCTCCCCTTCCCCGGCGCCGCACCCTGCCTGCCTCCCCTTTCCCCGTCACCGCCTGTAATATCCTGAACTTCGGGAGCCGATTAAAATAGTCATCCGTGACCCGAAAAATAAACGGGTACTAATTTTGAGTAATACTCGGGTATTAGAAGCTTGTGGAAGCTTAAAAGAATTTTGGGGCAAAAATATAAATTTTGAAAATTTGGGGGCATTTTTGTAATTTTGGAAAATCTTGGGGGTTAATTTGAAATTTTGAGGAAAATTGTGGGAGTGCCACCTCATATTTAATCTAACATGACTAAGCTAAATTAAAAATTTTAATATGAGATGGATAAGTGAGGATTTTCAGGAAAAAAAAAGAGAAAACAAAAGAGGCAAACTTTCCCTTTCGGGAAAGTTTCAGAAGAAGAGAAACAGTGAAGAGAAACAAAAGAAACAGAGAAGAAGAACGGAAAAGGAGAAGAGAAACAGGAGGGAAAAACAGAGAGGCCGCAAAACATAGAAGAATTCGAGAGAGAGAGAGAAGGAAACCGAGGAGAAGAAAAAGAAAAAGATGGAAAATTTTCCTCAAGGTAACCTCCATGTAATCTGATTATGAGTAATTCGGTTGTGATTCCTGTGGGTGTGGGTATTGAGTGTGTGGATTCAATGAGTAGTGGGGGATGGAACCTGGGTAGCTCGTGCGTTTTGTATGTGAATTAGTGAAGGGAAGAGGGGTATGGGAAGCAGCAGCAGCATAGCTGCTCCTGTGTGAAACAACTGCGTGTTTCAGTGACAGTGAGTGTGCTTCAGTGTGTGTGTTTCGGGCGTGTGTGATCATGGGTGATAGAGCATATATGTGTGTAAATTATATGTGTTTAAGTTTGGAAATTATGTGCTAGAAGAGTGATTAAGTGGGTTGGCCAAATTTCAGGTAGGTGTATGCGAATTGGGTGTGCATAATGACTGCGACAGTGAAGAAGAACAAGGAATAAGATAAGTGTGTGTGGTGAAGGTGAAATATTAGGTGCTATGATTTGAATAGTAGTTGTTTTTGCCGCTAATGCTATAAATTCCTTTAGGCTGTTTTTTTAATGAATTTTCATAAATAGTTAGAGCCAAAATTAGACAAAACTCAAAACAGTAACCCCCAATAATTTTATGAGATCTACGCTCTGGAAAATATTAGGAATTTTCAGAGTCCGCAAAGAGCGCTAAATTGGGGTACCGATTAAAGAACTTTATTGACTTATTTAGCATATCAAACCAAGTTATTTTAATCTGAAATTTTTATGGAAACTCTATTTTACTGATATGATTCATATTATAAAATTTCGGGCCATTATGAGTTCGATAGGTATTTTTCGCGAAACGGACCTTTTAGCGCTCAGTCCGGACACTAGTTCGGGATTTTCGGATGAAAATTTTATAAAATACTTTTTAGTCCAGAAATGATATCATGATACTTAAAATAGCTATTTAAGATATTTTTGAGATTTTTTCAGTGCCGAAAACTCCCAGGGGTGTTTTGGTAATTTGCCACCCTGAAGGGGTATTTTGGTAATTTGACCTAAGAAAGGTATTTTTGCATAAATTTACATATGGGAAGTTTATTTTAGTGATTCTACTTATGGGTAGACCGTTTGGGTGATTTAAGTCTGAGGGGTATTTTGGTAATTTTACACCCTAGGGGCGTTTCGGTAATTTTACATACCCGGTGAGGGGAGGTTCATTTTGGGAGCATGTGTGAGTTCGTATTAAGTTATAATTTTGTTTTGTAGGCTGTATTCTAATTTGATTATTCTGTTTAGGTTAAGGCTTAAAGACTTCCGGTTAGGATAATTTAGCTGCGGATCCAGGTAAGGGATTCTATCTGAACCTTGGGTAAGGACTTTTGTCCGAACCCTTATTCAATTACTTGTACTCGTAAGTACTCCTTTGATATATTTACGGCTAATGCCGAACTCTAAGTTATGTATTGATATCAGCATGTTCTTGCCCAGAAAACCCTAATGTTGAACCTGAATCGATTATTTGGAAATCTTGTGATGCTCGCATGTTATTGCGGGCTGAGCAAATTTGATAATTGTCTGTATCCACTCTCTCGAATTGTTGTGATTATATTCGATAATTATTCGTAGTCGTTTTGTTGTTTATCTGTGATTTTTCTTCTGAAATTCTGATTTCTTCTGAATTGTTATGTCTAAATCTGATATCTGTTCGTAATCGTTTTTGTTGTTTATCTGTGATTTTTCTTCTGAAATTATGATTTCTTCTGAAAAATCTGATTTCTTCTGAAAATCCCGAATGCTGACTTATGTCAGTATGATTATTGTTATGAGAACCTGAATTGATTTCGGGGATATGAGCTTATGATAACGCTCATTGATATTGTTAATTTCTGTGTTGACCTGGGTACCTGTTTAGTGGGGAGGCGGTATAAGACTGGTTGAATCCTGCATGAAGCGCAGGCTAGTACCCAAGTGGACTAGTAATTATTTAGTACATCATGCATGAGTACACTATATGAGCTTGCCATAATGGCATTGCAATCGCCCAGGATCAACATTTGATTTTTGATTTTCTTTAGCTAGAATGATTTGTACTTGAGTTGAAAGCCCTTGACAAACATTCATTGTACTTAGTTAGAAGGATTTGCACTTGGGTTGAAATCCCCTGACAAGCCTTTATCGTATTATCTGATTTGATTTCTGCTCGGATTAAAATCCCTTGAGCAAGGAAAATTTTCGTGGTACTTGGAAATGCGGACTTGAAGGATCTTTTATTGATCGTTTTGGATCTGTTCTGATTGTTAATATTTATTTTGGTATCTATTTCTGATGAACTTTGTTCAGTTTGGGTAATTATTGAATTTTGATAGTTCGAAGTGTCTTGAAAATCATCGTCGATTGAATTTTTCGGAATCGTGTTATAATCTCTTTTGTAGTCTTGTACGACCTTACTGAGCTCTCAAAAGCTCACCCTTCGTTTGGCTCCCTTCTACAGGTAATGATAAGCTGTAGCAGGTTCGGGAATGGGTTAGAGTCTGCGTGAGGTTCCGGTGAGCCCATCACTACTAAGTAATGAGGCCCCTGCGCGGGTCGGTACTATCGATTCATTCATAAGGACTTGAGTTGTAAAGAACTTAGATTTTAACAATTTGAGTTCGAGCAGCCTTGTAAGCATGCATTTGAAGAATGTTGAGATGGCATCGGATTAGATGTTGTAAAGTATGTGTTAGTGAATAGATATGACAGGTTTGATGTGATCCGGTAGGTTAACGACCCGGGAGTTCGGGGCGGCGGAGCTCCGAATTTCTGGGGGCATTACACCGCCCACCCCAGATCAGCAACTGCACCCCCTTTTATCTCCACGTCACCCCCTTTCTGCCGGCTGAAACTTTACCTCGACTAAAATTCGTCGGCTGAAACTTCATCGCTATTGAAATCCGCCAGTTGAAACTCCATCGCGACTTCGGCTAAAACCACTCCGCTTGTATGGGAGATCTGCGGCGAAGGTGGAGATCTGTCACGGCGGCGACGAGGTGGGGCTGAGGGAAGGGCAGCGACGACGTGGGTTTGGAAGAGGGGAGGGGGCTTGGGTTACCGGCGACATGGGTCGAGGGATGTAGCTGGGGCTGCCGGCGGCAAGATTCTAGATGTGGATAAGAGAAACCCTAATTTCAAAATTAGGGTTCTGAAACTCTAATTTTAAGGTTTCAAAACCCTAACTTTTAAGGTTTCAAAACCCTAACTTTTAAATTAGGGTTGATTTTGAAACCCTAATTAAATCAGGGTTTGAAATCCTCATAATTTCAGGGTTTTAAAAGCTTAATTTGCAAATTAGTTTCAAACCCTAATTTTAAAGAATTAAGATTTGATAACCTAATTTAAAAATTATAAAAATTATTCAGACAGTATTGTCATTTTAAAAATACAAAACAATGAAAATGACACTTTTTGGATGGAACCATGACGGTTGGACACGGGTAATACATTTAAAACACTTTTGGTCACGAAATGTTATATTTTGAAACTTTGTGTCCTTGACTGTAATTACCCCCTAACCTCAGGGACATAGGCGTAATTAGCCCTAATATTTATTAAGGCAACTTTGACCAAGTAATAACCAAAAACCTATGATGAGAATCTACTACCACGAAGAACGTAAATTATAAGAAATTATGAGTTCTTTTTTATTTTTTTCTTGTCTTGTGTCGTTATCTCTCACTTTGAAAACAATTTGAAAAAGCAAAGTATATCGTACCTTTATAAAATGATGTATATCACATGTTCTGTTGGATATAAGTCCTTATATATATATATATAGTGAGCCGATTCACATCTACCGTCTACGTGTACTCGTGGATGGACCAGATCTGTTTTTTTTTTTTCAAAAAGCAATAACTGCTAGTCTTTATAGCAGTTACAAAATTTTCAAAAATGCCCCTTTCAGGCAAAAAAATCCCTAACCTTTCAGGCAAAAAAACCCCTAACCACTTGTCTTTGTAGTATTTAGGGGCCCACCAATTCCCCCAACCGCTACAAAGTGTAGAACTTAATGGCCCACACCTTTTAAAAGCAAAACCACCCAACCGCCACAAAGAGTAGCGGTATTGGTGGGCCCTTAATCGCTACTCTTTGTGGCGGTTGTGGGGTTTTCCCTTCTGCGCAATCTTTCTCTCTCTCTCTCTCTCTCACACACACACACACACTTACATTGGATCCCTCTCTCTCTCTCTCTCTCTCTCTCTCTCTCTCTTTATAACATAGGATCCCTTTCTCTCCATCCCTCGCTCCCTTTTTTCACTCTCAATCCCTCTCTTTTTCATACCAACTCTTCATCATCTTCATCTTCCCCAACTCTTTCTTCCATCTTATTCATCCTCCAAATCACACCTCCATAATCTCCACCATAACACAAACAAAAAATCTTATGCTAGAAGATCGGTAGATAGCCGCTAGAAGATTAGTGGAAATTTTCTTTAAATATATCAAGTTTAAAGCAAGTAAGTATTTCAAATTTTCTTATAAATCAATGTTAATTTCATGAATTGAAACTTCTTTATCTTTCAATTGGCCTTTATTTATGCTTAATTTATCTTCTTACCATAAACTCAAATTAGAGTTTTTTAGAAATTGAAATTAGGAATTGAACTAGTGGCTTTTAGGTTATGAAATTAGGTTTTTGCTTGAGATTTGAAATTAGGGTTTTTAGGATTTTTTTAGGTTTTCAAATTTTGAGGTTTTTTAGGGCTTGAAAAATGGAATTTTTTTGAGCTTCGTAATTGGGGTTTTTTAGGCATTCAAAATTGGGAGCTTTTTAGGGCATCAAAATTGGGGTTTTTAGGGATTCGTAATTGATGATTTTTTAGGACTTCAAAATTGGAGATTTTTTAGGGTTTCAAAATGAGGGTTTTTAGGGCTTCATCTATACTATTCTCGTTTGTACGCACGTGTAGCGTAGACTCGTGAACAACGCTCTTAACTTTTCTCTTACACGATTCACACAATATCTGAATATATGTATGCTAAAAACATTAAAATGTATAAAGAAATGTGGTGTAACACCAGAGAGAGAGAGAGCGCTTTGGGTGTTGAAGAAAATGTGTTAGTGTGTGTGATGGCCGAATGACCTTATATATTGATCCTCAAAACAAACTTCTAAAATACTGTTTTAATTCGGATCATAGTATGTCATGATAGTAGAAAATATTTATTGTAAGCACCACCGTAAGGTGCTATGATAAAGTGTCATTGTCTCTTTATTAATATTATTCTCCCTTTCTATAAAAAAAGAAAAAAAAACAATGGCATTGAATAGCTATTTTTTCCTAGATTTTCTTTAGAGCGTGTAATGCACGTGTGTAACGGAATCAAAAAACATAACAAGATTGCATTACCATCACTTGAAATGTTTAGTAAAATCACAAAATTTAAAATAATAGAGACTAAAGTAATAGCCCGTAACAAGAATTTCCTGTTTTTAATTGAAGGTCATGAATGATTGGGTAATAACTCTACATGTAAATCAATCGAATGTTAAAAAAAAAATAAAACAATTCCAAGTAATATACAACTGTTAAGGAGGAATAATATCCATTTAATCCCTTAAACTACTTCACGATTTTAAAATAGTACTATTTTTTATATTTAAGTAAATAATAGAGATAATTACAGCAGTTTTCATGAGGTTAGGGTATAATTACAGTCAAGGACAATAAGTTTTAAAATATAACATACCGTGACCAAAACTTTTTAAAATGTATCAGTCATGTTCATCCGTCAGGGTTCCGTCCAAAAAGTGTACTTTTTTAATGATGTCATCAATTCATATTTTAAAAATACCAACTATACCCTTTTACTGTAGAGAACAATTTAAAGCAACATTTTCTCACGAGACAGGCATTTCTCGCTTGAAAATTCAAACTGTACTTTGTAACACAAAGTGGGTATTAAACAAATGGACCGAAAGGAGAAATAGTTAGAGATTCTGTGTGATTCCAAAAGAAGAACAAAAAAATTAACGAGGGATTGAGGTAAATCCGTGAAGATAAGAGGTTCTCTACGAACAGAGTTGCAGATTAAAGGTAAACTTTTAAACTTGAGCAACGAAATTAGGGTTTAGCAAATGTAAGGCAAAATTAGGGTTTGCTACGAAATTAGAGTTTGCTACATCTGTTAATCCCTAAACATCTACTCTAGATATGCATCTACAAGTAGAGCACAATAATGGTCCAGTCCCAATATTTTGGGCTTATGCACACGGCACACCAAGTGTTTGCTAAAAGTCCCCAGTGTATTTTCCCCCATTTTTTTCTCTGTTTTTTTCCTAATCACTACCTTCCTTTTTCATTTGCAAATTGTGAATGTCAATGTCTTTGTCTTCTTCAAGTATTGGCGAGATCGAATCAAGCATGAAGCATGTGACCTGAACTATGAGGACAAAATTTGCAATTGTGGACACAAGGCTTCAATTATGGTTTCATGGTCCCACAATACCAAACATAAGTTGTACTACACATGTCCATTTGGAGAATGTAACATGTTTGCATGGTGCAATCCTACCAATCTTGGGCTTCTTGCACCTCAACTTGGCACGCAAATTGTACCCGAAGCCATGGATCAGTTTGGTGGTTCAATGGAGCATGACACGCTACTAATGAGGGTGGACAACTTGGAAGAGATCATGAAAATATTGAAAATGGCTTTAATAGGATGCTTCTTGATGTGCTTAGTGGCCATTGCTATTGGAGTGAAGTAGTAGCGTTTGGGCAGTTTAGTATTGTAATAAGTAAAGATTATGCTTTGATGACTATTATGAAAATGAATGTTTCTAGTTTCTTTAGGGAAGTATTTTGTGTTGTTAGCTATTTCTAATTGGCTTTGTTGTTATTCAACAGCTGTGCACAGTAGTATCTACAGTAGATGTTACAGTAGTGTGTAGTAAATATTGCAGAGATGTCCAAACCTATACATCATTATAGCAATAACAGTAATGTCCAAAACTCAACAATTCATTGTCATTCTAATGTCCAAATTGTACCGTCAATAAAACCGTCTGTTTTAACCGTGTTTGTGGTAAACACTCCTGGAGAGCAAGTGCCACTGCTAAACCATACATTGCAACAACAATACAGCTCATGACACAAGTTTAATACAACTGATCATTACAGTCATGTCCAAAGAGACTGTCAAGTCCAAAATGACATCTTTGATCCAAAATGAAATCCAATTACAAATTAACATCTCTAAGCACAATTTTGTCCCTTTACAAAAGCTTGCATAATTACAATGGGCAAAGACAAAATCCAATGTAACTTATCATTTCAGGCTATGGTTGTTGATGCAACTTGGGAGCTTGAAGGAGCATCACCAGCAATTGTCTCAGCAGCAGAAGTGGTAGTAGCAACAGCAGAAGTGGTGGCAGCAGCAGTAGAAGTCCCTGCAGGTGGACTAACAGTATGGGGAACACCAGCAGCAATTGCAGCACTCCTATTTCCATTTCCCTGTTATGTAGGATGCAAAAATCCCTCAGAAAGAACAAATAAAACAAAAAAACAATTAAGATTTGCAACATTGGTAGGTGTTAGTCATACCCTTGCCCTTACAGGAACTCTTTGGCATGTCTTTCTGTTGTGTCCAAGCTCCTTGCACAATGAACACCTAAGTGTGCTTGACCTGTTTTGACTTGGTGTTGGCTCATCTGCTTGCTTTTTTCTATTCTTCCTAGGCCTTCCAGGCAGCCTTCTCAGAGGTGGGGGTAAGACAGTTGGAGGAGTGACTTCCATATCAGGCCACAGCTTCATGTCTGGTCCAGGATGTATCATACCTCCATAGGCCTTCAAAAAGTGGTCCTTGTGGAAACAAGGAGCACAAAAGTCTTAAAGTATACCCCTTTTTGTAAGATATGCATGTAGCAGCATGCCTACAAGGAATCCCACTCACATCCTATGCCTTACACTCACAGCTCCTTCTCTCAAGATTAACAATATAGTTGATGCTAAACTCAGTAACCTGAAATTCAGTGTCATCAGCTACTATGAGGGTACACTTTCTACCTGCCTCTCTATTCTTGTTCAACTTTGCCAAAATCTTTGGGGGTACAACATTGTCCCAAGCAGATGCTGATTGCAACCTCATGTGAAACCTACCCATCAATTTACTCCTTAGCTGTTTCATCAAGTTCAATACAGGCAGATACCTCAAGTCCCCTAATCAACTGTTGAAGCTCTCAGTGATGTTATTTTTGATACTATCACACCTTGCCACTGAATCAAACCCAAACCTTATCCAAGATGATAATGGTAGGTTAGCAAGCCAATCATGAGCTTCCCTACTTTGGTCCTTTATTTTTTCCATTGCATACTTAAATGTTCTAGCATTATAAGCCCTAGTAGCAATCCAAAAGCTATTTCTCAACAACAAACTAGGGTGCTTACCTTTGAAATTTGCATAGACATGCCTGCAACAGTGCCTATTGTACATTTTTGGGAAGATATAGTTGATTGCCTCTCCTAACCCTTTCTGCCTATCAGTTATAAATGTCCAAGGCTGCTCACCACTGCCCTCTCCAATTCTGTTCTTCAGATGGCCAAAGAAAAATTCCCAACTATCCTTGTTCTCACTCTTAACAATGCCAAAGGCTACAGGAAACAAGCCATTGTTCCAATCAATGTCCACTTACTCTTAAGAAATCACTCTTTTCTCTGACTAATCTAAACCCCTCTTGTATCACATAGTCCTTCAATGCACTTCTAAAAGAATGCACATCCTCAAATAACATGCCTACCTCAAAAGAAACCAGCAGTTGTCTTTTCAAATACCTTTCCTCTCAAGTGTTTAGTTCTATCCTTCACAACATTAACACAAGAGTCACTAGAATAGTTTTGTTCACAGTCATCACTTCCTTCATAGTCAGGCATAGCATCACTATCCTCACCTAGTCTAACAGACTCATCATCACTATCCTCACCACTGTTCACCCTGTCACTTGTTTCATGTATATCTTCACCACTGCTCGCACTATCACTTGTTTCATCCCTATCCTCATCACTGCTCACCCTGTTCATTGTTTTATTTACATCTTCATCACTGCTCACCCCTGTTCCTTGTTTCATTTACATCCTCATCACTGCTCACCCTATTCCTTATTTTATTTATATCCTCTTCACTGCTCACCCTGTTCTTTGTTTCATTTATATCTTCCTCACTGCTCACCCTGTTCCTTATTTCATTTACATCCTCATTACTACTCACCCCGTTGCTTGCCTAGGTTCTGTTCAGGAGCAGCCTCAATTTTTGGGGCCTTATATACTATTTCTGGTATTGCCTCCGCAGCAGACACATAAACATCTATCAGTCCCACACTCTTGTTTAACCTATACATCTCCATCAAACTCCTATCATCTATAATGTCAATACACATCTTAGTCCCACCAACTAAAGCGCTGATAGCAAAAATTACAATGATATTGCTCAGAGCATCACTAACTCCCAAACTACATATGTCATCTAACAGCTCTATGTAAACCTATCAGGATCAACATTGTGTATAGTGAACTCAAACTTCTTATCATAATGCACCTTAAGATCATGGTAAAGAGAAACCATAGCTGAATCTGGAATAAGATGAAAGGAAAATACTCCTAAATTTAAATACATCTGTAAAGGCTACAGAATAACATGTAAGGACAATAGACTGCAAGCACAACAATATTACGACATCATTGGTCACGAATTTAGCTTTTTCATAAAAGTCCCAATTTTTTATTCCCTCAAAGTACTTGACCTATACAGATATACCCAATACATGAGGAGAAAATAAACTACACAACATACAATACACTACACTTTCAATTAAAGGGATAACTCAAGTAAAACCCTAGACATTTCTTACATTTGCATGATGTCATAGACATACATTTAAATTGAAAGAGAAAATAGCAAACCCTAAATTTGAACTGAGCAGACAAAAATCATAACATGCAATGAGACGATGTGTTGATCTACGAGAAAATGGGTGTAAAAAAGGGTTAAATACACATTAGTATTCTGAAAGTACCACGAAGTCTCACTTGAGGGTCTCAAAGTTTATTTTTTTACACATAAGGGTCTGTGATTTCAAATTTGCAATAATTAAGGATTTCTGTCCAAATTCCTAACGTAAGAAAACCAGTCAGAGGCAAAATTGTCCAGACATGCTTAATTTTTTTCTCTTCTCTTCTTCTACCTTTCTTTTCTCTTCCTTTTCTTCAAATTTTCACCCACCTCTTCCCTACCCAGTTCGGCACTTATCCAAGCCCCATCAACGATCTAGCATACACCAAGAAGCCAAATCACCCAAATCGGCATCACCATAGTCAAACCACCACCATACTGTCTCATCTCATCAAATCACCATCACGGCCGGCGCCGTCTCATCACATCACGCTGGTGCCAATATCATAACCACTGTGGCACACCAACATGATTGCCGTCAACAATCGGCGCAACATCATCGCCGGGGACCACCAGATCGGCGGGATCTCCATCACCTGACCCATATTTCAACTAACCTAAATGAAACTCCATCGAGCAGGACCCAAGCGCTTGAGGGCCTACGTATGGGTTTTGATGAGGTCGATTGGGAACATGACCATGTGCTCGACCATGTCGGTGATCGAACCGAGGATCATGAACTGCCAGAAGTGGAGGACATCGTGGGCCGCTGAGGAGGCAATTTCAATGTGGAAATCGAGCGGGTGTGGGATGGGGATGAGGTCGAGATTCTTGAAATTGGGTGTGGCCTCGGTGGCCATTTGGGCTTTGAGGATTGGGGGTTTTTGGTGGTTGAATTGAAATGGGTTGTCTTCATATAAGGGCTCAGCTCTCTAGAGAGAAGTGGTATGCATGTGTAGAAATGAAGTTAGAGAGAAACAATGAGAATGGTATAAGAGAGAAAGTGGTTGGGACTTGTAACAGGTCAAGGGGCTGACAAGGTGGTTCTGAGGATGTGGCCTGAGATGAGATTCTTACAATGGATTAGCGTTCCAAAAATCAAGGAGTTTTACAATAAAAAATCAAATATGGCTTGACAAAATTACCCCTAACGGAAATGGCTAGATAGTTAGGAATTTGGACGGAAGTCCTTATTTATTGCAAATTTGAAATCACAGATCGTTATGTGTAAAAACTTTGAGACCCTCAAGTGCAAATTCAGGGTACTAATGTGTATTTAAGCTTAAAAAAAGGTACATTTTACAGCAAAAAAAAACCCGTTACACAGTGTATTAACCTTGCACAAAAGATTGTAAATGAATTGCAAAGGGGTTCGTGAAGACTAACATGTTTCTTCCGCAGTCTTCTCACGCCGACTACAACTTCAATCTTCCACGAACTAGGGTTTTTTTAGGGTTTTTTTTTTTTTTTTTTTCTGTACGAGAGATTTAAAGATGGGAAATAAAGAGAGAGAGAGAGAGGAGAGAGAACAAAGAAAAAAGGGATAATAAAGAAAGGGTCGCACGATCTTTCACTTTCCCGCTTTTTTGCCTCCTAGGGGCAAATCAGGAATTCAAGTTTTATTTAAGAATAATTAAGTCTTTTCGTCAAAACCGTTATGCACTCTCTCCGTCCCTAAAGAACTGATCATATTTCCTTTTTGGGCCGTCCCAGAAAAATTAATCACTTCCAAATTAGGAAAGATTTTATAGGTATTTTTACATATTTATCCTTTTTAAATTTTTTATTATATTTCTCTCACCACATTTAATTTTCTACCAACTCATTTTCTCTTTCCTGACTCACCACTTTACACTTTTTTTTATTCTATTTCTCTCTCCACATTTAACTCTCTACCAATCAATTTTCTCTCTCATGACCCACTCTCTTCCTCCTTCTCTCTAAAGGGTAAAATGGAAAAGACATACAATATATAACCTAAATCCTTAATATAAGTGCAAAGTCAAATGAATCATTCTTTTAAGGACGGAGGGAGTATTTTTGTATTCCGTCTGTTCAATGACATAAGTATAATCTATATCTATATCTATATAAAAACACGTATGAGCTTAAATGACTAATCTTTTCTTTCTTTAAAATACCATTTTCTAATTGATATTTTCATAAAAGGTTAAGGCCGAGTAAGGGTATTTTTGACCTATAACTGGCTAATCTCTTATTCCCTTAAAATACCCTTTTCTAATTGATATTTCCATCTATACATATATAAAAGCACGTATGGGCTTAAATGGCTAATCTTTTCTTTCCTTAAAATATCCTTTCCTAATTGATATTTTCATAAAAGGTTAAGGCCGAGTAAGGGTATTTTTGACCTATAACTGGCTAATCTTTTCTTACCTTAAAATACCCTTTTTTAATTGATATTTTCATAAAAGGTTAAGGGTGAGTAAGGGTGTTTTTTACCTATAACATTTTTTTCATTATATGCCCTTTTTAAGTTAGAGTGTTATTTAAAAATGAGGGTATTATTGACTTCTCATAGGATATAAAATTTCTTTCCTTAAAATACCCTTATTGGGATATATCTTTTAGTTAGAGTTAAGGATTGTTTTGACTTTTAAAATTTTTTTCATTAAATACCTATTTTTCATAAAAGTATGACTAAAAAATAAGGGTGTTTTTTACTTCTCATATGGTAACAAGCCTCTTTCGCACAAATACCTTTATTGAAATATATGTTTTTTTAAAGTAAAGGGTTATTTTGACTTTTATTGAAAAAAAAAAGGAAAAGAAACCCTATGAAAATTTTATAAAATCACCCTTGAACTCCTGCATGCTCTCTAATTATTGAAAAAACTCCTATCAAACCATACCGCCTCCATTTACGTTAAAACTAAATTACCTGTTCTCCATCATATTTGATTAAAGAAAATAACTTACAAAAAAATAGAGTTTTCTATAAGTTTCGTCAAGAAATGTAATATACCTAAATTAAATAGAATATTATTTCAGAAACTCAATCCTTTTTAATTTTCTTATTTCATATTTGGATGTTGATGCGTATGCTACATAAATTTTAATACAAATATATTAGTACATTGAAATTATCGTAAACCTGAAGTTTAATTCTAGATTTTGAATATGAATACATTAGTATAAGGAAGCTGTCGTAAAATTGAATTTTTTTAGGATTTTCTACATACATACGTAATCCTGATTGGAGTTAAATGGCCGATCCCCCCCCCCCCCCCAAGATGCTCTTTCCTTTTTAAACTGAAGTCTTCATACAAAATTTGTGTTGATTAGGTGTGTTTTTTTAATAGAAAACCTTTTTTCCCCATCAAATACTCATTTTGAATTAAAGTATTTTTAAAAATATTTGCCTTCTCTTAGAATATCAAGTATCTTTACTTAGAATACCCTTATAGGAACCTATGCTTTAGTTAAAGTTCATGTTATTTTGTCTTTTAGTAAAAGTTTTTTTAAAAAATGAAAACATATAAAATCACCCTACAACTCCTGCATGTTCTTTGACTACCGAAAAATTTATATCAAAATCTACTGCCTCCATTCACATTAAAGCTAAATACCTTAGAACTACTGTATATTCTCTATCAATTTCGATTAACGAAAAACAACTTGCAAAGAACAATTTTTTTATAGCCTTTAATAATAAACATAATATACCTATGCTAAATTGAATATTTTGTCAGAAATTCAGTCCTTTTTAATTTTGTAAAACACAATTATATATTGATGTGTATGCTACAAATTTCAATAATTTTGCATGTATATATGTTTCAATGCAAACATATTCGTACGATGAAACTATCATATAACTAAAATTTAATTCTAAATTTTAATTGAGGACACATATTACTGTAAGAAAGTTATCATAAAACTGAAATTTTAAAAATTTTAAGTGCATACGAATTGCTTGATCATAGAACTCTGCTTCTAATTACAGCTTGAGTTCTTGACGATTACATAACCTTATATTCATATTAGAGTTATTGGAATACCCTTATTCGCATGACAACATATCATTCATATGGTTATTGTCTTTCTATGATCTACTGTATCCCGAGATATCATATATTTACATGATTATTCGTATAGTTGTTGTGTTCGTAGATTTCACTCTTATAAGTTAGAATTAGATAAAATCCAATTGATAATTATTCCAATTTATTTTGGCTTAAATGATCAATAATTTTTTTTGAATTTGAAAACTCTCAAGTTTTGATACGTAATGAGTTAAATAACTAAAAAAAAAATCTTGAACTATGCTTTTCAAGTTTAAAAGTTTTTTTAAATATTTTGACTTTTTAAAGGTGAGGCTAATTCTACCGTTTTGGCTAATTTTAAACATTTTGACGCTAAAGAGGTTCACTAATGCATCTTTTAGTGACAAAAGATTATAAATATAACTAAAACGGGTAAGGATCTAGTCCTAGCATATAAAATAATCTCAAGGGATTAAAATGGTTAAATATTTTTCATCAAAAATATCTTTTTTAGAAATCAAAGTTTGCAAAACATAAGTGCATTTTTTACTTTTAAGAAGGTGAGACTAAACTACATTTTTTTGCCTAAATATAAACAATTTACTATTAAAGAGGTTAAAAGTTCACTAATACATTTTTAAGTGACAAAAATGTGAGAGTGGACATAACCTATTCTTATAAATATGATGCTAAGACTATGTTCACCTCTAAAGAAAACCCTATTAAAATGTAACCTAAAATTATCAACATCAAAAGAATCCACATCTCTGAGGTTAGGATGAAATTACAATCAATTACACTAAGTTTTAAAAGGTAAAGCAATATTGATAAGAAAAAAAAGATACTGCTTTGCTTATGTCATCAATTTGTATTTTTTTAAATGTTAATACTGCCTCATTTTAATCTACAAGGTATATACAATATGAAATTTTATAAAATCCTAATTTTGCAAATTAGGGTTTCAACCCAAATTCTCCCTCTACCTCGCCGCCACACTTTCCTCGACAAGCACTCAGCCTAAAAGTTGGCAAACTAGCTCAGCCCCACCTGCTTCATCCCGACGCCGCGAACATCGATCTCCACGTTATCCCACCCTATCTGGCCACCTCTACCACCCTAAACGTCCTCGGTAGTAGCACAAACATGAAAATCTCAAAGCCGCCAATCAGTCATGTCTATAACATTAGTTAAGTGTGTGTGTTTGTAGGCGTGTTAACTAGAAGTGCGATGGGTTGTGGAAGGCTGATTGATGGTGATTGTGGTTTGTGGAGGTCAATTTGAAGCGGTGGTAGGTCGTCTGATGGCGGTGAGGTGAATTGGATATGTGGTGGGCTGATTGGACGTAGTAGTAGGCTGATTAGTGGTGGTGGAAGGCTGTTCTGATGGTTATTAATCGGCGGCTGCTGTGGTGTTGGGTAATAGTTTGACACAAACAAGAATCTTATATATCTTCTTGTAGATTTTGAACCCCAGATTCAAAATTTCAATTTTGTTCATTTGGTTTGTTAAATCGTGATGATTTGCTAAAAGTGATTAGAGTGAAAAAGATGTGACAATTTATTGGGGGAAAAAGGCTGAAAAAAGATAAGAAAGCTGAAGAACAAGATGATAATGAGACCCGACTGTGGTGGGAAGCGATTGTGGTTGTGGGGGAAAGGGGGTGTGTTGAAGCTGAAGAAGTGTAAAAGGGTGATGGTGGTAGGGCTGTATGATGTGATGGACGGACGAGGAATGACATTTGAAGAATTACATTCATAAGTGATGGGCATTTTGATCTTTTCATCTTTCGATATTTTCATTTGGTCAAGGAACATAAGTGCTATTGTTCCAGTTAATGGGCACGCATGTAATTTTACCTAACCTTAAGGTCATGAGTGCTATTAAGCCTATAATTTTCTTAACTCTCAAAACCTTAAGGCGCATAGGTAATATTTTGATGATACAGATCTTTATTTGATGAATGATCTAAAATTATTCTTGATAAACTTTTGTTGAGTTTGTATTTATGTTAAACCTGTAATGCGTATACATAACTATACGTAGTTTATTACCATTATCTGATATCTACACCATCCGTTTATTTCGCAGTATAGATTTCAACAAGACAGACACAAACACACATGTATATAGACTTTTTAGATGAGTGGATTTGGTATTATCATGTCAGTTTGTATTAAAAATAGAAGTCATTATTTACTATTAAAATGAACAAGGTCATGCTAAATTAAAATAAAAGAGAGCTTTATAATATACTCTCAAGAGAAATTTAGATTACACTATAGATTTTTTAATTAAAAAGTAGAAAAAAGAAAGTAATTAAAATTAAGCGTGGTTTTAAATAAATTATACTCAAACGTTGGAACTTAAGATATAAAAAGTTAAAAAAAGACTTGATATGTATTTTAATCCTAAAATAAGAGATATATGAAAATTATACTCCCTTCATCCCAAATTATTTGATCATATTTGAATGCATGCTTATTTAGGATATGAGTCTTACTATATGAATTTTTCATTCTATCCCCAGAGAGAGAGAGAAGTGGGGTGAAGGGGAAGAAAGTGGTTGAGTAGATATGTGAATTAGTCGAGGATAAAATGTGGAGAAAGAAGTAAAATAATAAAAAGTGTACAGGGTAAACATGTAAAAAAACTTGAGAAATCTTACTTAACTTGAAAATTGATCAATTTTTTTGAACAACTCAAAAAGGAAACATGTAAATCTTTTTGGGACAGGAAGAGTAATAAACTAGATTCAAGTTTGAAAATAAGACCATGTTTTGTACGATTAACTTTTTATATTTCAAGTCTTTGATTAGCACTTAACAACTGATTTATTGTTATAATTTAATTATAATAGTCATAATAATTAATTTCAATTGAGTTTTTCACTAAGATTAGTAATATTTTTATTTTAAATTACTATATAATATACAAAGTACGTGATTTTTACTAGTTTGTACAAATTAATGGACACGCACGTAATAATATCCTAACCAGTAATTATCCTAAATAATATAACCTTTTTTCTGTTTTGGTCCCTCTCATATACACTGTTAAAAGTTTTCCTCCCATTCTGGTGACCTATATCTCTCTTCTTTCTCTTCTCTCTCCCGCTCTCGCCGCCGCCGACCACCGCCCCAACCATCGTCGACTCACCACCTGTCCTCACAGCCGGAAATCACCCACCTACCACCACTACCCACAGCAGTCACTACCCACAGCGCCACTACCATCACCACCTCGGTAACCCCTGCAATGCCGTCACCCCACTGCCAGCATTCGCCGCACCTACCACCACTACCCACAGCCGTCACTGCTCCCACCCCCACCCCCAGCGCCACCGCCATAACCAC
The DNA here is from genome assembly GCA_033070095.1 of Escallonia herrerae. Lineage (NCBI taxonomy): Eukaryota > Viridiplantae > Streptophyta > Magnoliopsida > Escalloniales > Escalloniaceae > Escallonia > Escallonia herrerae. The sequence goes on along the minus strand of JAVXUP010003072.1, from coordinate 36,296 downwards.
CCCGTCGACCCTGCACCATCGTCACCAACTCGCCTTGTGACTGCCAGACCTGCTACCGACCACCACGGGTCACACAAATACACACTCTTACACTCTCGCTCTGCATTTCCGGATTGTCTTTCTTCAGTAGCCTTCTTTTTTCTCTTCCCGGGTAAGCACGCTACCTGCTTCTCTTTTCTTTAGTTTTTGTTCATTGAAATCCTGCAATTTTTTGGGGTTTAATGACACTCTTGGGAGAGATTTGGGGATTTCTTCACCGCCTCTGAATTAGGTTGTCTGTCATGGCAAATGGTTTCTTGGAGTCAAGTGATGGAGTTTCTTGTTCTTTTAGGATTACCAGAAGTTTCATGGGAATGTAATTATTGACCACAAATATTGTGAAAAAGAAATATAAGGAACTATTAACCTTTGCTTTTCAAGAAATTCTCCGTTTCATAAATTTTGTCCTCTTTGAATTTTCGCAAATTTGCACAATGGAATTCAACATCTCAACACTGGATTGAACTCAGTTATTAAACTGTTTAATTGTTATTCGACAAGTGAAACTAGGTCAAAAACAATGAATAGAGTCATTGATTACATCTTACTTTAGGGATTCACAAAAAGTCAAAGGGGAGAAAAATTATGGAATGGAGGGAGTTTAATGTTCATAGTTTCTATCCCATAATTTACTTTCTTAGATCAAAGTTTATGGCGAACTTTGTTTTTACTTTTAGATTAGGGAGAGGCTATTTATTTCCCTAATATGCTCATCACCCCATTGTTTGTAACTAAAAAGTCAGCAGTTGTCACTGAAGTTATTTTTTAGTGACAAAAACGGGGTGGAAATAGCATTTGTCGTAACATTTTCTGTGATGTATATGGTTTATGGAGGTTACTAATTGCTATTACGTTATTACAGAAAGGAAGCTATTCGGGTGAATCGATTTTACGCGTTTGCTTGGAGGGATTTGCGTTACTTATTGAGCTAAAGAATGGCTTCAACAGGGCAACAAACAACGTCTTTAAAGAGACGAGACTCTTTAGTGACAAGAGAAGGGGATCAGCTGATTATTACTCCTCTAGGGGCAGGCAATGAAGTGGGTCGATCTTGTGTTTACATGTCTTACAAAGGGAAAACCGTCTTGGTATGACTGCAACCAACTGTTTTATGCTTCTATCTTTTACTAGCTGGTATTTGCTGCGTCCAATTTGCTGAATTCCGGTGCTTTCTATTGTTGGGATGTATTTTTTTCAGTTTGACTGTGGGATTCATCCTGCTTATTCGGGAATGGCTGCTTTGCCCTACTTTGACGAGATTGATCCTTCAACTATTGATGTACTTTTAGTTACTCAGTATGTTTTTCTCCTTTGCTTTGCCCTTTCTCTTTAACATTATGTGGTAATACTTGATTTTGTGTTCAGTAGTTATATAAAATGCACAAAAATGGAATATTGACTGGTTAATTGCTAACGCTTAGGAAGAGAATCTTTCAGCAAGTTGGAAGTCAATATGAGTGGATAGCTGACATCATTGGTTCCATATATTATGGATGTTTTTCTTTGACTCAAAAAACTTTGTTCTAGTATGACTAAACCTCTCATAAATGCTCCTCTTATCAAATCAATACACTACATATTTTGGGGAGGGGGTGATTGTGTGTTGAAGAGGATAAAGGAAGAGAGTGAAGAAGGCAACCAGGTAAGGTGTGAATCTCAAGCCTATCCTTCACCGGCCTAATGCATTAGGTAGAAATTTCCGCGTGTTTTTGAAACTCAGAGTACTGAACATCAAGCTTAGTGGTAGCCCATATGGACGTACCACGTATTTGCCTTTGTATATTATTTGCATCCCTCATATGCAAACCTTATTTAGTTATGACACTATTTTTGCAGCTATATTAACTTATTAATAGGTTGTATGGATGTCTCTAGCTATATAGTTGAATATGCGCTGATGCAAAGAAGGTGTTGCAAACGCTGTGTGCATTTTCTTCAGTGACGAATCTCATGTAATATGAAGTGTTTCCGCATGAGCAAGTGGTTCTAAAAATTCTTTTGGGATGTGATTACCCTTATTCGATAATTTTGGTATCCTTCCTGCATTACCTCTTGACATTCTTACTTTGATTTTTGTTCATTTACATGTTTATTGAATTTTATCTGCCTTTTTCCTGGGCTCATTAGACTGCTTTGCTTTCTGTCTGCAGCTTTCACTTGGATCATGCTGCATCCCTACCATATTTTTTGGAGAAGGTTTCTTGTTTCTTTTGACCCTATTAAGTCTTTCTAAAGCATTCTCCAAGATAAGCTTTAACATAATTTATCTTTCAGACCACATTCAAAGGGCGAGTCTTTATGACTCATGCAACAAAGGCTATATACAAATTGCTTTTGTCTGATTATGTCAAAGTGAGCAAAGTGTCGGTTGAAGATATGCTGTTTGATGAACAAGACATACTTCGCTCTATGGATAAGATTGAGGTGTGTTTATTTGGCAGTGTCATATGGCTAATATACATCCTGTTCGAGCGTTGTTGCTATTTACTTTAGTTTGTGAAACAGAATGGCTATACTTCTGCACTTGCTTAGCAATTACTTGAAAGTACAATCCTCACAGGAATTGGTAGCTGAAACAGAAACAGATACCAGGAAAATAGTAGCGTTTTCATCATTAGCTCCCCTCAGACCTCAGGGTAGATCATTCATTAAGGAGTTTTGTGCTCAAATTTGCAAAAACCCTTGCCTTTATTTCCGGGTTGCTCGTGCTTTAATCTGCCCTCAACCAGTTATGTCGTCTACAGCCAACTTTAACGGCTGCTGTGGACAATGGCAGCCTCTGCAGGCTGACAACCTTTCATTGTTGGTAGCCCAGGGAGAGGGGATCGTAGGTTTAGGTTGGATTTCCAATGTATTTCTTGAAGTGGGACTTGCTTTTTCAAAATCAATATGTTGGGAGGGTTCCCCCTTTGGTGGTAGATGGGTTTATTGTCAACCCACGTTGGTCATTACAAACGAGATTCTTGTAGTACCAAATGGTGAAGAGTATGGCGAAGGAATAGATTGAGTTGAAAATACTGGCTTGACAGACGTTAGAGGAAAAATAATCCAAGCTTATGATAAAGAGGACCATTAAAAATTCAAATGTTTTCGCTCCAAGTATTGTTGTTTAGCTAAGCAAGATGATTTATGTTGTATGTTGTAAATCATATGGCAAGGCATGTCGGTGAATATTTGAGCTTGAACAATAGATTTGTTTATCATGTGAAACCAGCCATGTGTTGGGGTTTTAGAGAGATTTTGATAAATACGTGATGCCAGACTTTCTTTTTTCGAAGATTGATTGCAGAGTGCTTTTCGGTTAGTTGGAAACTGGCTGGGGTGTCAAAGGCCTCATCCATGTTCCTATATTAGATATAAAGTAGGCTTAATGAAAGTCAATGATACCCTGCTTCTGAAGTCATCCTTTCAAAAGTCCTTGGCCATCTTTAGTAGTAGTCTAAACCATGTCCCATGTGATGCCAAATCTGAATTTCCCCTTTTTTCAGGTTATCGATTTCCATCAGACTTTAGAAGTAAATGGAATCCGCTTCTGGTGTTACACTGCTGGCCATGTCCTTGGTGCTGCCATGTTCATGGTTGACATTGCTGGTGTCAGAGTCCTCTACACTGGAGACTACTCGCGTGAAGAAGACAGGCATCTCCGTGCTGCTGAGCTTCCACAATTCTCCCCTGATATTTGCATAATTGAATCGACATACGGGGTTCAACTGCATCAACCAAGGCTCATTCGAGAGAAGCGATTCACTGATGTCATTCACTCTACTGTTGCTCAAGGTGGTCGTGTGTTGATCCCAGCTTTTGCCCTCGGTCGCGCTCAAGAGCTCCTCCTGATCCTTGATGAGTATTGGTCAAACCATCCCGAGCTCCATAATATCCCCATATACTATGCTTCCCCTCTTGCTAAGAGGTGCATGGCTGTGTATCAGACTTACATTAATGCGATGAATGAGAGGATACGAAACCAATTTGCCAATTCAAACCCCTTTGATTTTAAACACATATCCCCACTGAAGAGCATTGACAATTTTGGTGATGTGGGCCCCTCGGTGGTGATGGCAAGTCCCGGTGGGCTTCAGAGTGGGTTGTCTAGACAGCTATTTGATAAGTGGTGCTCTGACAAAAGAAATGCTTGTGTTATACCTGGGTATGTTGTGGAAGGGACGTTGGCTAAAACCATCATCAATGAACCGAAGGAAGTTACCCTCATGAATGGTCTGACTGCTCCCCTGAATATGCAGGTTCATTACATTTCATTCTCAGCTCATGCAGATTATGCTCAGACAAGTACCTTCTTGAAAGAGCTTATGCCTCCCAACATACTTCTTGTTCATGGTGAAGCTAATGAGATGGGGAGGCTTAAACAAAAGCTCATCTCTCTGTTTGCTGATCGGAACACCAAAATTATCACCCCCAAGAACTGTCAGTCTGTTGAAATGTATTTCAACTCTGAGAAAATGGCAAAAACTATTGGAAAGCTTGCTGAAAAGACGCCTGAAGTAGGTGAAAACGTGAGCGGTCTGCTGGTGAAGAAGGGGTTCTCGTATCAGATATTGGCACCTGATGATCTTCACGTATTCTCGCAGCTATCAACAGCAAATGTCACACAAAGAATTACTATTCCTTATTCAGGCGCCTTTGGGGTGATAAAACATAGGCTCAAGCAAATATACGAGAGTGTAGGGTCGTCGACTGATGAGGAATCCGGAGTTCCAACTTTGCGAGTGCATGACCGGGTGACAGTAAAGCAGGAATCCGAGAATCATATTTCCCTGCATTGGACGGCGGATCCAATCAGCGACATGGTTTCTGACTCAATTGTGGCGCTAGTTTTAAATGCTAGTAGGGAGATGCCTAAGGTGGTCGTTGAGTCGGAGCCTGTGGTAGATGAAGCAGAAGAAGAGAAGAAAGCTGGAAAAATCATCCACGCACTCCTTGTTTCGATCTTTGGAGATGTCAAATTCGGGGAGAACGGGAAGCTGGTGATAAGCGTGGACGGTAAGGTGGCACAGCTTGATAAACAGAGTGGCGAAGTTGACAGCGCAAATGAAGGTCTCAGGGAGCGAGTGAAGACGGCATTCAGACGGATTCAAGATGCTGTCAGGCCAATTCCTCTCTCGGCGTCTTAAGGCTTCTGCTCATTTTTTCCCCTTCCTTGTTTCATCTTCTTAACTGTATTTGCTCTTTTCTGAGCAAACCCATGCTAATTTTACTTGTACGCTGTGTATGATTGAATCCAGGACTAATTGACAACATGTTTTTAGTGAAGCTTAATGGATGTTTAGCATGATGATTCAATCTATTCACCTAAAAGTTCCAAGGATGATCCAATCTGTAATCCATTTACCAAATTATTTAATCACTTAAGTTTCTCTGTTAAAGGAAAATATAAATACCCGCTTCGTGACTACTCCATCAGACCAAAATCCCACCAATCCCTCCTAACTGCAGCATGCCCCAAAAAAAAACTTGTATACGAGAACCGAAACAGGAAGACAAAAGGAGGACGCTGGTCAAGCTTTGCATCAGGCCTTCCACAGTTCCACCACTCGCGATGCTTTAAAAAAATTGGCGTGCACTGCTTGATGCCAAACCAGAAGCCAACTCTTGCCTTTGCGCTAGCGCACGTGAAATATGTACATGTGCAGATAGGACTGTATAACACAAGTCAACGAAGACCGTGGCTACCTATGGAGGAATATGGAGCTCACCTGTCAACTGAGACAGAACTTGGTGGTTAGTAAAAATAATATGGCATACGTTATGCGATAATAGCCGAGTAAGAGTGTGGAGAAAAGTGAGAACATTCACGGAAACCATATCAGCCGCAAACTAAGATCAGGTCAAGGAACCCATTTGTACGTCTTCTTCTAAATACTAGCAATTGCTACAAATCCAGATTGAGACGTAGGCCTACCAAACACACCCACCACAAAGCAGCGAGTAGGTGCCATGAAGGAGCACATGAGCATATGCTTCTCAATGAAACGTGAATAGAACAGACTGAGCTGTTCTAGCTAAACCCTTGATATACCGCCAAGTGTTTAATATATGCTGAACTAACATCCGAATATATGATACAAGACTTACAAAAAAGGAGAAAAACAAATGCCGTGGAATACTGAAATCATTATGACCCCTCCAAATGAACCACAACGTGACTGGCGATCCATTGAAAAGCCTGAAGCAATACAAGTTTTTGTAGTAAAGGCTTAGCCAACCAATGACGTAGCCAATCTTCTCCTGACATCCGCGGAAGATTTAAGATGTAATACCAATCGGTAGACCAAACCATATTCCACAAACTGTGTCACAATGAAGAAAAAGATAATCAAGCGACTCTAGGGATTCCAAGCACAAAGGGCAGTCCCCCCAGGTACAACAATTCTTGCGAAGCAATGCATCACGCAACACTACTCGATTATGCAGAAACTGCAACAGAAGAGTAAGTATTTTTGCAAGCAATGGAAATTTTTATAGTCTATAACAGATAGCTGAATTAATATAGTGAACAGAGCTTCTCAAACCAACACGACAAATATGCATAAAATCAGAGGAGGTTCTAACTGGACACTCCGACTGAACGGTTAAATCCCCATGTGAAGTACGAACCCACTCTTGAGAGCCCGCATCACCATAACGAGAGGGATGATAAAATCTGTCATTCAATGCATACATAGCTTATACTTTGTGCCAATGTGCTTCGAGGACTATGGAGTTCCAGTTTTGGCACTCCAACCACTTTTTCAATTTGATACTTTGTTAACCAATAGACAAATTCTGCATGAGTTTTTATCGAATTCAACAAAATTACTTTATAAACACTGTCATTTATAAAGATTTCCAGAATTACAACGATTTTGTGATCGTGACTCAGAAAAGAATTCATAGATAAGATTTGATTGTTTTTATGCGACCGAAATTGTATTTTCTTCTTATTTCACCGAATTCACCACAAAAACCCAACTTGAGATTGAATCAAATCGTTAAGGCCACCAATTTTTATGGGATGGTTTTGAAGTGGGTTGGATCTCGTAGGAGTATGGTTTGTGGTGACTGAGTTGAGTTGGTTAGTCATAAAATCCAGTCCTCTTTTACGCTTCCAATATCAATAGAAAAGTAGCGGTCAATTGATGAACAATGCACCAAATCTGTAAGTCAAGTATTGGATGCTAAACTCGCAAGTCAAGTTGCGGAGCGCACGTCAACTTAAGCATACAAGTTTATTTATAAATAACGCGAGATTGTTAACAATAAATGAAAGGGCTAATTACACCCATGTCCCTCAGGTTTGGGGGTAATTACACTCGAGGACACAAAGTTTCAAAATGTAACACTTATGTCCATTGACAAACGGAATACAAAAATACTTAACGGTTTTGACAAAAAGACTTGATTGTTCCTGCAGCCCCTTCCCGGCAACCCCTTCCCTCACCGCCGGCAGTCCCCTTCCCCGCCGACAGCCCCTTCCCTCACCCCGGCAGCTCCCTTCTCCTCCGGCAGTCCCTTCTGTTCTTCCCCGAACAAAGCAATTCCATCGCAGCCCCCCATTGTCACAAATAGATCCACCAGTCACCGACCATCCGAGACTCCATCGCCCCCCGTCCCTTTCTGTTCTTCACCTGAAAAACAGATCCACCTGTCGCGACCATCCGAGACTCCATTGCCCCCCATCCCTCTATGTTCTTCGCCGGAAACAAATCCACCTGTCGCGACCATCCGAGACTCCATCGCCCCCCATCCCCTTCTGTTCTTCGCCAAAAAAAACATATCCACCTGTCGCCGATCACCCCCCGTCCCCTTCTATTCTTAGTCGGAAAAAACAGATCCACATGTCGCGACCATCCGAGACTCCATCGCCCCCATCCCCTTCTGTTCTCTTTCAATCGGCCGGTGTGGGTGGGTTGACCCAAATTCGCAAATTAGGGTTTTGAAATCCTAATTCGCAATATTCAGTATATACAATACAAGGGGTAGTATCGTCATTTTAAAAATACGTATTGATGACATCATAAAAAAAATATACTTTTTGGACGGAATCCTGACTGATGGATACGGGTGATACATTGGAAACACTTTTGGTCACGAAATGTTATATTTTGAAATTTTGTGTCCTTAACTGTAATTACCTCATAACTTTAGGGATATAGGTGTAATTAGTCCTAAATGAAATAATGAGACAAAATCGCGTGAACTACCAACTTTTGAGAGTTCGGATAGAGTCTCTTATTGATGTAACCAAACAGCCCCTTTGTACAAGAAGTTAGTAAACTCATCCAATGGGCCATGTCTAACCCCTCTCATACGATTTCGATGCACTCCGCCAACACCACCCCTAACACCCCCACACAGCCGCTCACAACCACCTCTTCCGCCACAATCCACCTCCATCGCCACCGCACCCAGCTTTCCGCCACCGCCACCGCCACCGCCACTACCACTGGTACGGCTACAACCAGGGCCCACCCTTACCTCCACCGCGTCCCCGCACCTCTTCACCTAGCATAAACCATATAAAACCCAATTGGTCGCACCACATTGAGCTCCACCGACCCATCAAAACGTTCAATTGGTACGTCGATCCACCCATTAATCATGAATTGCCTTTTTCTTAATCGCCTATATCAATTGAAGCTAAATTGGTAATTTTATATGGTTTTGAGGTCACACGAATTCGCTCGATTGATTTTTCATTTGTTAAGATCCTTTCAGTCGGTGTACCTAATTGGTGACAATTAATCTGTTGCTCTTTGCTTTTGTTTACCTTTGATGTCTGTTTGGGGCGACTTGCATTATCCTGTATTAAGAGCTCATTCGGGTGATAAGATATTGGAGAGCCGGCATTGGGCAAGATTCTGGCGGTACTTTTGTTAGGTACTGTTGCATGTAGCATAGGCTTAGAGTTGTAGAATTATCGATCGATGGTGGAACTAAGATCCTTTCGCTGTCTAGATTCTTGTAATTACTTAAGTGAGAAATCTTCTGTTGCTCTCTTGATTTTGTTTAGCTGTAGTTTCTGTTCAGAGCTACTTGCATGATGTTTTTTAAAGGGATAATTTGGGTCATAGGCTCGTAGCTATTGCAGAGAGCCTGCATGGCACAATATTAGTTGTAGCTATTACTGTTGGCTTAGAGGCCTAGAATTATCAGTTACTGGTGGAGCGGAGCAGATCTATTTGTCGAGAAAAGTGGCTTATTCACTGATCAAACCCATCCACATATATGTAGACTAGCTGGTGTTTTTCATTTTCTCTTGGGGGAAGAGAAGGGGGGAGGAGGAGGAGGAAGGGGGTGGGGGGTGTTGTTGAATGAAGTTAGGAATTCGTTTATCATCTTCTTTTTGATAAAAGGACTTTTTAACCTGTCAATTGGTAGCAAATGAGGACTGACATGTATATTGATGTGCTGAATATTCTTCTAACAGTTGTTCTACCTGTGTGCAAATAGTTCTTTTTGCTCCTGTACTGTTGCTAGGGATTTTTTGACCAAGTATCTACGAGCAGTGGTGGTAAAATTACTTCTGATACTCAGTGGTACAAATCGAACTACTAATGCTATCAAGCGATTTTTTCCTTTTCCTTTTTCAGGAATGAGGAGAGCAAGGTATAATACTGCTGCCCCACTTGGACAAGACGAGTGGCCCATCAGGAAGGCTCTTACGTTGTCCGATGTAGATATCACTCATCCGTTCCTCACTCTGCCTCGTCACGCTGTTGAGACTCATATTGTGGTGCATTTAACTCAGCAAGAACGGGATCATTTGAGAAATAAGGAGCAAGTACCCATGAATGCTCGAGATGACGATACTGGTGAGACGCATATGATGAAGCTGAAGTGGCGTGGGAGCTACTACAATCTAATTGGAAAGTGGGGAAAAATTGTTCGAAGCAAGGGACTTGATGTCGGGAAAGAGATAAAAATACGTTGGGTTAATGGGTGGTTGCACTTCTCAGTTCCAGAACAACAGATCGTAGTGGTAGCGCCTTTGCAGATTGTTGCACCACCACCAATAATGCAGGACCAATGTTGGCCGATTAGAAAGGTCCTAACACTATCTGATGTGGATACCACTCATCCATTCCTGCCGTTGGCACGTAGATCGGTCGAAGAACATATCCTTGTGCATTGGTTGCCCCAACAACGAGATCTATTGAGGAATGAAGAACAGGTAAATGTGCATGCACGAGATGTCGATACTGGGGAAATGTATGTGATGAAGTTGCGGTGGCGTGGGAATTATTATAACCTTATTGGTAAATGGGGAAAAATCATTCGGCGGAAGGGACTTGGCGTAGGGAAAGAGATTAAGATACGCTGGGCTAATGGGTGCTTAAACTTCTCCGTTCCGTATGAGCGGATTTCTGTAGCAATACCTGGGCTGGAGCCATGGCCAATAAAGAAAGCACTGACTTTGTCTGATGTGGATACCAACCATCCGTTCCTCACTTTGCCTGGCAAAGCAGTGGAAGATCACATACTTCTGTATTGGACACAGCAAGCACGGGAACAGTTGAGAAATGAACATCATATAAGTGTTAACGCTAGAGATGATGACACTGGTGATTTGTATGTGATGAAGTTGAAGTGGCGTGGGAGTTATTATAATCTCATCGGAAAGTGGGGACAAATTATTCGAGGGAAGAGGCTTCATGTTGGGAAAGAGATTAAAGTACGCTGGGATAATGGGTGTTTGAACTTTTCGGTTCCACAATGATAGCGTATCAATGGTGTATAGGTATGAAGTGTTACCAACTCTTTATCCGAAGAAACGAAACAGGAAAAATGAAGTTTGCTCAAAGCACTTAAATTTAACATGCACCGATTAGTATTCTCGTTTACTACTACTTCTAGTTGCAATTTTTAGGAATTGACTGGATATGTGTGCATATGAAGAGTTCAAGTACTCAGATGCGAGATGCTTTGTAGAGCCTTACAAAACCTTCTCGTACTAACTGACCAGAAAATATGATTTGCTTAAAGCCTTAGTCTTATGAAGGCAATATGGGCACTATCTACTTCTTGCAGACCAGGTGTGATCGTTCCTTAGGTCTTTGTAAGAGCAAGATTTGTAATGACATGCACAAGAATATCACTCACTTACATTTGAAAAATCTGCTATCGGGTTAGAATGCTTACTGGATCACTGATTGTTTGCTAGTCTCGAATTACCTTTTGGTCCATAGATTATGAAAATCTTGTGTTTTAGTTCTGTTTTACGCGCCGAGGCTTGATCCTTGTTTCTACAGCTGTTCATGGAGGTAGTCAGGTTGAAAGAAGTATTTCCTGCGTCCTACATAATTTGATCAATTTTTCTTTGTATGTAGATTAAAGATTTAAGTGATATATTTTGTGTTTTTCATTCTACCTTTTTTAGTGAAGAAGGGAAGAAAGTGGGCTAGGAGAAATTGAGTTGATGGAGATTTAGGGAGGGGCCGTACGTTTATCTTTTTCTATATTCCAATTTTTGTAATGGTGACAAAAGAAACTCTTTTTTTTGTACTTTATCATTTTGGATACAAAATCCAAATAATGCCGAAAAAAGGGAAAAACACCTTTTCACCTTTTTCCGACACAAATGAATTCATGTCAGATAAAGCCACCCCCACTACTGTTCACCGTTTCCTTCTGGCACCGCCTTCTCTCTCTTCAGTTTCTTCTCTACTTTTCACTTCCACTGCTTGGATCTTCAACTCCCTCTCACCCCATCCCTTCAAGCTGCACATACCGGAAGTTGTTCGCCTTCTCTTTCGCCGAAGCTTTGCTTCTCACCCTGTAGTCGTAATACTTAGCTCATCCAATTCGAACAGAAATAGCCCTATCGGACGTCACAGGCCGCGATCGAGTCGATGCTGACGATGGAGATTGTTGAGAGCCACACAATGATTGAATCCCACTGCGCTGTCTGCAAGGAGCCCTTTGAATTGAAATTTGTGTCGTGGCTTGCTCTGCGAGAATTCATCTATGTAGAATCCCACCATGAGGACTGTATCTTGCCCTGGCTTTCTCTGCGAAATTCGTTCCCGGTTTGTCGACATGGAGGTTGCCCTGGCGAGAAAAGCAGATGTAACGCAATTGGGCTGCGTAATCCTTGGGGTCAAAACTTGGCCCTGGGATCATATTGGAAATGGGAAGATCTAGGTTGCAAAAAGAAGACCTACAAAGAACAAAGATGTTTGGATCTGAAAAAGGAGGAGAGGCAGAATGTTGTTTCCGGTGAGGGTAATACCGGAAAAAATGGGAGTAATAGTAGTGAAAACAGAAATGAAAATGGTAAACATACAAAAACAATGACATAAAAAAAGTGGTGAAAAAAATAAAATGTACAACCATAATTTGTGATTGGATACAAAAATATTGAAAACAAAAAAACAATACAAATACACAAAACAAAAAGTGTAAACGTACAGGCCCCTAAATTTGGAGAGAAATAGAATAAAAAGTATAAAAATGGTAAATATGTAAAAGTACCTATATAATATTTCTTAATTTAGAAATGAACAATTTTGTGGGACGGCCTAAAAAGAAAAGTTGATCAAATTATGTGGGACGAAGGAAGTATAATTTAGAAAAAAAATTGAACAAAATACCGTTGTTACAAAAAGACTCTCAGAGTTACAAAAGTTGCAAAGAGACACCTGAGTTAATAAAAGTGTTGCTACAAACGATTGCCGTAACAAAATGATAGAAATATATAAATTGTCCTTCTTTATAGCCCCTAATTTTAGATCTAGGTGTTTATTTTTTTTGTTTTTGAATGATGCCCATCGCAGAATCTACCCATTGCTGGTGTTGGTCGCCGACCGTTCTCTAGTTGTTCTGCCTGCACCTCGGCCCTCGTCGGTGACCGTTGATAAGGGGGATCAAGGTTATGGAGGAAGGCGATTAGAAGAGTTGTATAAGGCACGCCTCACACTCGAAGTCGCACGTTTAGTCACTAAGATTGAGGATCCCATGGGGGATCAACAATGGATGATATGCCTCATTACATCTGAGAGTTTCTAGATGCTTGGTTCGATGATTTTCATGTTGTTACGTCATCAGTGTTAGTTTTGTTGCTCCTATCGACTGGACCAATTGGATAGATGATTCATTTTCTTTGCTGAATCTTGAAGATTATGCGATGAACCCATCTTGTTGCCCTTAGAAAACCTCGCACAATAGTTAATTTGAACAACCTACAGCCACCGCAGGTACTTTGAAGACGATGTACCAGTGATGAACAAAATATATGACCTTGTTGTGAGAGACATCACTGCTTTTGCCAATATGTGAATCCTTTTGGGTCTTTCTAATTCTCAGAGACCTTGTGCTGTTGTGCATTTCTGGAATTCTTGCTCGTGGAGGCGGGGAGACGCTTAAACAGAGGTTATTATCCATTTTGTTGGCTACAACCGGATTAAGTTCTCCGAGTCAGCCAGTTTGCTGCGATGAGTGTGAACTCCAAGAATCTAGGGAAAATAAAAAAAAAGGTGGCTACCACGCACTAGTTATGTTGACGGTCGTTGACGGGGAAAGCTTTAAGTAGAGAGAGAGAGTGTGTGTGTGTGTGTGTCAACTGTCAGCTTCTTGGCGTAGGTCTGGGATAATCCTTTCATCCAGTATCGAGGGGCTATTTACGACTATCCAGTTAAGGATTTTCAAAGTCAGAGGTACTAGAGCTGACAATGTAGTATGATTTTCTGCGAAAGGGAAGGTTCTTTAATGTGAAATTTTTTTTCTATCTTGATATGCAAAATTTTGTTACTTAAAACACGAGATTCGTACATCGGACATGCACACTCAAAAAGACACCCCTGGAAAACAGCGTACATGGCCTTCAGGGAAAATAGCTTACATGGCAGGAAGGGAAGGGATAAAGTCCTCTCAAGAGAAATTGACCCCCCTTTTGGCCGTCGGCAGCGGCATCTGAGGGTCAGGGATAGTTTGAGAGAAAGCATCTGATGGTCAGGGATATTTTATTAGAAAGCAGAAAAAAATTTCCTCAAAGAGAAAGGTACTAAAGCAATATCATAATGCCCAGCTTTTATGACGAAAAAGTATCAATAACTTGGGCATGTTCGTCTATGGCTTTTATTTTTACTTTTTGCAATGATGACTATAAAGATTTTTTTATTATGTATTTTTACCATTTTTACTTTCTATTTTGAAAAAAATTAACTAAAACAACACGAATTTATCTTGTTTTGATTACCTTTCACCCATTGTCAGGGAGAAATAACTATAAAAAAGTAAATGATAAAAGTGCACACTATATTTCTTAACTGGATACGAAAATGAAAGAAATAAAAATTAAAAGAAAATAGAAAATTAAAATGATAGACGAACATACTTTTAGCGTTTTAAGGGAGGGTCTAATCCAGATGTAAAAGCAAGGTGTTCTAGGAAAAAAGAATCTCACTAATGAGTTTCTGGCTACCAAGAATGTTAATGTGACTCTTGCTACGATTAAAGGGTGGGGAACCATAAAAAGGAAGTCCGATGATGGTAGGGGTGGGATACAATTGTACCTTTCACTTGCGGCGTAGGGCCATAAAAGAAAGACCGGTCAATGCACAACTCTCTTACTATTTGTAGCTGATCAAAGACCAGCTCTTATCAGAAGCCTTGGGCGGCAACTCTCGGCGGCTGCCTGGTAGCATCGACGATTGTGAGAAAGATCTAGACAATTTTACGCGAGTGATGAGCCAAAAGTGGTTGGTAGTAGCTTGTGGAGTCCAAAATCGATGCGCGACTTAGTTTGGATGTAGATCAACAATGTATTGGTCAATTGTAGACACATATATTTAAATAGATTGGTTTAAGTGGCTTAAAAGTAATAAATCAAAATGAAGTGGAGGTAAATGATTTTCACTAGATGTTTTACACAAACTTTAGACCAAATTCAAATTAAGAATAGATTTTTGGAATCATAAAGGAACCCTGTAGATGTGTATTCTATGCTTCCATGTATAAGATTTGTGGTGATGTCTATTTTAATCCTTAACGACGAGAGTCAATGATAGAAGTTATTAATCATAATCTTTTATTCCTAGGTTTATCACAGACGAATAGAGTTGGATTTTCTGGGCCAAAGAGTCCCTCATTAGTTCAAAAGAATAAAAAACAATGATGAACTGTCAATGGTTCAATTGTACTAAAAGCAATGTGCTATGCAACCTTGATAGAAGGTACATCTTTTGCCCGACCTATAGAAGGAGAATAGAAAGTGAACACCGACGGCTTAAATTATTTCAGTAGTGATAGTCCCGAAGGGCATCCAGAGTAAATGGTGCCACCAAGCGAACCACACTTGATTGAGGAGTGTGTCACCTTTTCTCAATACTCACATCCTTTATACAGGATCTCGGCATTTGGGGTCACCATAGGCTGCGTGAAGAGCCAAATGGGAGTTACACACATTTTGCTAATGATGGGAGGACTTTAGTCTAATGGTCTACCATATGTGCTTAATGTTTGTTGAATGGGATAAGAGTAAACGACACATGATCAGGGGTTACCAATTAGATCAAGGTGATAAGATAATATTTTGTGCTTATTACTTTGTCTTCCTCGTAATGTGTCACAGGCGTTGGTTTTTGGGATAAATATTAGGACCGCTACATTTGAAAAGAGGTGCTACCCCTCATATCAGCAAATAAAATCTAAAGGAAGGGTAAATTGGGAATAACGTAGCTTATTTCCACAGCTCGGCTGTTAGGCAGTTGCGGGAGAGGAGGACCACCTGGAGAGAAGGGAAAAGGAGTATAAAAGGGGATAACAAAATTCTGTTGGGAGCATCATGAGAGTTTTGGCATTTATTCATTTCTCTTCTTTTTCCTCACTCATCTTCTTCTGTAATTTCCCAATCTAGTGCATTTTCGTTCTATGTTTTTGCTGAATTTTCAATACAAGTTGTGTAGTTACACCAGCAATAGGTCTCTGGTTGTAACATTTGGTATCCAGAGCATCGATCCTGTAAACCGCCAACAATCGCAATGGTCGACACACGCCTGAAACAAATTGAGGATAACATCAAAACTACAGACAGCAAGCTCAATGAAATCAGTTCTTCGAATGAATCTCTACAAAAGACTGTGAATGTGCAAATGGGTTTACTAGATGGAAGGATGACTATGGTGGATAAGAGGATGAACACCTAGAGCTATAGGCTAAGAAGATTAGTGGTATTGAGTTAGAAATGGAAGAGGTTAAGGAAGGTCTAGCCATGATCATGGAAACGCTCAAAGGCAAAAAGGAACATCAAAACCCCAAAGAACACGTGAACCAAGGTATCTCTCTTCCTAACCCAGATTCAATTCCTTCAAATTCCCTCAGTAATTCTTCCACCGTGGGATTACCCAAGAACTGGGCAGTAGGTGAAACCAGTAATTTGAACCCATCGTTGCACTGTTTTAACCATCCCTTATCAATAGAAAACTTCTAGAAACCCAATTCCTCCCCTAGTCCAAACCAGAGGTCTTTCCAATTCCCTACACCAACCAACCAGCCTAGCTTGACTAATCCAACTACACAACCCCATTCACCAACCTTCCTCAACCCAATCATTAACCAGCCTGGAAATCAACCCTTGAACTCACAGTTATTTCAGTATCAACAGCCATACACATTACATCTTAACCACAACCTCGCGGGGTACCCACCCCTGTTGACCACACCACCACCTAACATACAGGCCTACCAACACCAACACAACCCACACTTGGTACCAAAGCTCATGTTTCCTAGTTTTGAGGGCATCGATCCTAGAGGATGGATCAATAAGGCTCATAAGTATTTCCAGTTCCAACCCTAAATGATTACCTCAAAGTATCACTGACTGCAATCCATTTGGAAGGGGAAGCTAATGACTGGTTCCAAGCTTATCAAGTGGGTAGAAGGACAATAGCATGGCCAGACTTCATTAGAGGTTTAACACTGAGGTTTGGAGAGCAATGTTTTGATAGTGTTGTGCATAAGTTTAATAAGCTCAGACAGACCTCAACAGTAACCGAATACCATGGGCAGTTCGAACAGTTGAGGGCTTAAATGCTGGCCAAGAACCACACCCTAATAGAGGGGTACTTTGTGGAGAGTTTTTAAGTGGGTTGAAAGGTGAGATCAGGGGTATGGTCCAGATGTTTAGTCCAATCATCTTTTCAGATGCCTACAACAAGGCTAGATTACAAGAGTCTCGACTTTCCATGCTGAGTAAGGGAAACAAGACTACACAGTCATGGGCACCTAAAACACGACCTACTAATACAACCCCTGTTTCCAAAAAGAATACTGTCACACTTCCTTACCAACAGCTTCTCTACCAAGGAAGGTTCATATAAAGTGACTAAAAGGTCACAGATGCTGAGAGATAGTTAAAAAGGGAGAAGAGCCTCTGTTACACTTGTGATGAGCTATTCAACCCTGGCCACAAATGCAAGAACAAAAGGTTGTTCCTCATTGTTGCTGAACAAGAAAGAGACGCCAAAGAAGAAAATTATGCTTATGAGGATGTCGTACAACAGTGGACTGAAGGTGAAAACTCTTCCACTCTCCACCTATCCATCAATGCAATGGAAGGACAACCTTACCTAAATACCATAAAACTTAAGGGTACATGTGTTCCATAACCATCCTAATCGACAGTGGCTCAACCCATAACTTTATCGACCCCAAAACAGTGATCAACATTCAATGCTAAACCACCAAAATTCCTAACACCTTAGTCACCATTGCCAATGGAACCAAGGTTGGAAGTACAACAGTTTGCAAAGGACTTAAATGGTCAATGCAAGGACATGACTTCTGCTTGACCTGAAGGTGCTACCCTTAGGATGCTATGACATGGTTTTAGGTTGTGAGTTTTGACTATAAGAAACAAAAGGTCACAGTGGTTAGGGAAGGGAGGAAAATAACCCTGAGAGGGAGTTAAGATAACCCTGAGAGGGAGTTAAGATAACTCTGATCCTGCACTATAGAGCATCTCCTGTCATGCTATACAACCAACTTGGGTTAGGCTTGACCACCTAGACATTGAAGAGATCTATCGCATCACCCTAGAAAGCCAAGAAGATGGTGGGTTACAGCTGCCAAGCCAAGTGGTCCAACTCCTCTCACAGTTTTCTGATGTATTCAAAGAGCCTAGATCTCTACCTCTACCTAAAACCCATGACTACTCTATACCTCTCAAAGAGGGCTGTCAACCGGTAAATCTTAGGCCTTATAGATGCCCTCATCAACAGAAAATAGTTATTGAAAATTTAGTAAAAGAAATGCTGGCTTCAGGGATCATCAGGCCTAGTTCCAGTCCATTTGCATCACTTGTTCCCTTGGTGAAAAAGAAGGACAGAACCTGGAGGTTCTGTGTTGATTATAGAGCACTTAACAACATTACCATCAAGAATAGGTACCCCATCCCAATTATTGATGAACTACTAGAGGAGCTACATGGGGCTCAGCTATTCTCCAAGATTGATCTCAGGTCAGGCTACCACCAAATCAGGCTCAAGGAAGAAGACATCCATAAGACAACATTTAGAACTCACTAAGGGCACTTTGAATTCAGGGTAATGCCGTTTGGGCTAACTAATGCCCCAGAAACATTTTAGGCCTTAATGAATGAAGTCTTTAAACCATATCTCAGGAAGTTCATATTAGTATTCTTTGATGATATATTGGTTTACAGCCACAGCTTTGATGACCACCTTACGCACCTAAAGTTAGTCTTGGACCTATTGAGGACTAACCAATTGTATGCTAAAAAGGAGCAAATGCAGCTTTGCCAGGTCGCAAATTGAATATCTCGGTCACATCATCTCTGAAGAAGGAGTGCAACTGATCAAGCTAAGATTGAGAGCATGCAATCTTGGCCTAGACCAACTACTGTTAAGGCCCTCAGAGGGTTTCTTGGATTGACTGGTTATTACAGGAAATTCGTAAAGGGGTATGGACTTATCAGCAAGCCATTGACCACGCTCACAAAGAAAAACTCTTTTTCCTGGAGTCACGAAGCTGAGGCAGCCTTTTCAAAGGCTCAAGACAGCCATGTCAACCACCCCTGTCTTAGCACTACTTATTTCTTAAAACCTTTCATTGTGGAAACTGATGCTTGCAACTCAGGAATTGGGGTTGTTCTCATGCAAGATCACAGGGCCATTGCCTATCTCAGCAAGGCCTTAACTTTCAGACAGCTGGGACTGTCAACCTATGAAAAAGAAATGTTGGCCATAATACTAGCCATCAACAAGTGGTACCAGTACTTGGCTTATAGACACTTCATCATTAAGACTGATCATAAAAGTCCTAAGTTTTTTCTGGAGCAGAAAATAACTACCATCATCCAGCAAAAAAAGGTTTACTAAAATGTTGGGGCTAGACTATGTATGAGATCACCTACAAGAAGGGAGTGGAAAACAAGGCAGCAGATGCCCTGTCTAGAATCCATGAAGTTGAACCAGATGACTCATGTGCAGCCATCACCACTACTACACCAGTTTGGAAACGAGAGCTACAAGGTGATGAAGCATTTTTTGACATTATAGCCCAATTGCTCTTAGAACCACAACATGCATCGTAATATTATTTCTCTCGTGGCCTTTTAAAAAGAAAAAGTAAGTGGTATGTGGTCAACTCAATGCCCCCTAGAGCCCAAATCTTAGAACTATTTCACTCTTCCAATATAAGAGGCCACTCAGGAGTGTTGGGTAACTTAAAAAAGATTCAGCAATTTTTCTATTGGCCCAACTTGAAGGGAGAAGTTCAGAAGCAGATAGCCCAATGTGAAGTGTGTGCCAGATGTAAGGATGAGAAGGTTGCTTATCCGGGACTCTTACAACCATTGGCCACTCCAGGCACACCTTGGAAGGACATATCCATAAATTATATTGAAGGATTGCCAAAATCACAAGGGAAAAAAGCTATCTTGGTAGTGGTAGATAGATTTATCGAATATTTTTTGAACACATTTATAAGCTACATGGACTCCCGCTCTCCATAGTTTTCGACAGGGATCCTACTTTTACTAGTTCATTCTAGACCACAGTTTTTGGGTTGTTGGGTACCCAACTCAATCTGAGCTCCTCCTATCACCCACAAACAGATGGCCAAACTGAAAGGCTCAACCAATGTGTTGAACAGTACCTGAGATGCATGGTGGGGACCAAGCCAAATAGCTGGGTGTAATGGCTACCTATGGCTAAATGGTGGAATAACATGACATACCACTCTGCAATCGGAATGACTCCTTACCAAGCATTATATGGAATGGCGCCCTCACAGCTCTCGTTGCATCAGCAAACCAAAACCAAGGTGGCCACAGTAGATCAGTAAGAGAGGGCTCAACTGATTCCAGTTTTGAAGGTTAATTTAAACAAGGCAAAAGCAAGAATGAAGCAAAATACAGATAAAAAGCGATCAGAGAGGGCCTTTGAGGTAGGAGACATGGTGTATCTCAAGTTACAACTGTATCGCTAGTCTTCCATAGCCAACCGTATGCACCACAAGCTTCAGCCCCGCTATTTCGGTCCTTACAAGGTGTTGTAGCATTTAGGGTCCGTGGCTTGCAGGCTGGAACTCCCAAAGAAGCAAAAATTCACCCTGTATTCCATGTATCCTTGCTGAAGAAAAGCGTGGGTACCAACGAACTCACCAGTCTGACATTACCAGCCTATCAAGAGGAAAAAGTGACCCAAGTTGAAACAGGGGCGATCCTGGATAAAAGAGTTTACAGGAAGAAGGGCAGAGAAATTCCACAAGTCTTGATTCAGTGGAAAGGCCAGTCGATTGAAGATGCAACGTGGGAAGATTACAAAGAGATACTTAAGAAATTTCCTAAATTAAATCCTTGAGGACAAGGATTGTTTGAAAGAGAGTGACTGTCACAGGCGTTGGCTTTTGGGATTAATATTAGGACCGTTACATTTGAATAGAGGTGCTACACCTCAATCAGCAAATAAAATCTAAAGGAAGGGTAAACTGGGAATTACGTAGCTTATTTCCACAGCTGGGCTGTTAGGCAGTTGCGGGAGAGGAGGACCACCTAGAGAGAAAGGAAAAGAAGTATAAAAGGGGATAACAAAATTATGTTAGGATCATCATGAAAGTTTTGGCATTTTTTCATTTCTCTTCTTCTTCCTCTCTCATCTTCTTCTGTAATTTCCCAATCTAGTGCATTTTAGTTCTATGTTTTTGCTGAATTTTCAATACAAGTTGTGTAATTACACAAGCAATAGGTCTCTGGTTGTAACATAATGGTTAATGATGTATATAACAAATGAAGCGAGCATTGCCAAGGGCAGAGGCACACAACTCTGAGCCTGACCATGTTACAACAAACGACATGTATTATCTGCACATGATGGTATCAATTGTAGGCATCACATGAATAGGTGGTCTTTGTTTGTTTGATAAGCTCAACACTTTATCCACTTGCCCAACCTTGTCTCCACGTTAAGCGATTAGAAAAAGTATAGTTTTCTCTTCAAGCAACAAGTATGAGACACTGGCCAAAGAACTTCCAATCAGTGGCAAAGGTAGCGGGGGTCACAGGGAGGCACGTGCCCACCTGTTGTCCTCCAAATTGAATTATATATATATATATATATATATATATATATATATATAAAGAGAGAGAGAGAGAGAGAGAGAGGGGAAGAGCATGTGGGGTCTAACCACTGTCCTTGCCTCTTCTGCAGATTTATGGCTTCCAGTTCTTTCTCCTCGAGTCCTCCTTCTTAGTTTCTCCATCTACTTAATAAGGAAAAGTCTCCTCAGTGCTTTATTATCCCCAACTATATCTTGCCTCTCTATTACAAAGTTGGCTATCTTGCGGAAGCTTCAAGTATTAAAAAGTAAAGTTTAATCGGTAAAAACTCTCTATCGATTCACACCATTTTTTTAACACCAAGGTACTCTGTTTCCTTCAACATTTTTGTAAATTTAAGGTTTAGTTTCTGGGAGTTACAGATTTTATGATTCCGTAGGTCGACCCCTTTTTATATTTTTGCCCACTGTAGTAAATGTTTATTTGTTTTGTTTTTAGGTCATAGTTCTGTGCATTTTTTATTAGGAAAAAAACGGATTACTTGTATAAAGTACTGTAAAACAACCCCATTTTACTTTATATTCTTGCAGTTAATTGATTGTTGAATATTTTTATTCTTTTAGTGCCCACTTCAAACAATTTCTCTAGCTCTGCCACTACTTTCAATAATGCAATCACACAATCATCTATACGTTGATGGCAGTAGGGGTGGCGATTGAAACCCAAACCCATTTATCTGCCCAAATCTACCTACTCAAAACTCACCCCAACCCAGGCATTTAATAATTGGGTCTTAAATGGGTTACTTATTTTTCAACCCAATTGCTCGCAAATTTAAGTGGGTTATAAATGGATGTCCATTTAACCATATACAAAAAGTGATCTTTTAAAAGAGCAAAATTTACACACACACACACACACACACTCTGTCTGTCTGTCTGTCTCTCTCTCTCTCTCTCTCACACACACACACACCCATACACCCCCACACACACATTCGAGTTGTTGCAATCTACAGGCATGGAAAATTGTGTTCCTCCAAACCAAAGCTTGCTTAATCTTTTGCTCCTTATCATAATTGCAATCGACCAATTAACCCGGCGATCAAGCCAAACAACAACAAGATACACAGGGTCAAAATCCAGCGAAGCCAACATCCACCAGCATCACCGCAAACCAAACCCAGACACAAAGAATCAAACCCAATCAATAACACAACGAACAAGTTGCAAGGTAGTGAGAAACCATTGCGCCGAAATCAATCCAAGATGGTGTGATTGAGGGAAGAAGAAACAAATTCGTGTATTTGGGGTTGTGCGTTAAGGGTGGTGGGCTGGTCACTGAGACCTTGAGTGTCGCCGGTGGGTGAGGCAGTCGATCTGACAACCGATCGGTGAGAAACTGAACTGAGCTATGTTGGGCAGCGAGGATCTAACAGGAAATGAGGGAGGGAGGAAAAAGAAAGGTGGGCAGGGTGTTGCATCCAACGTCGGAAGCAGTCGTCGCAAAGGCAGAAGGGCAGCTACGGGCCAGGGGATAGAGGCTGGGGGAGGCGTCGGTCACAGGGCTCAGGCGACGGTGCCGGAAAAACAAAGGGCCTGACTCGGACGAGATAAACATAATGGGTGTAAATTGGTATAATGGGTTAAACCTATCCATTTAATAATTGACCCACTGAACCCACAAATAAATGGGTCAGTCACCCATTTGACCCAAACCCATTTGGCCCAAATCTAAACCCAACCAGGCCTAGGTGGGAGTAACCTTTCGAGATTATTACAGTTCTGAGTTTAGATCTACAAAAGCTAAGCCGTTGAAAATCTAATCTATTTGTCTCTAAGGGATTGGTGGCCCGTCGCTGGCTGGAATCACTGCTCGTTGCAGGTCAATGTGGCAGTCAAACATAATGGCTAATCAGTATTCTTTGGGTTTTCTCCAAACTTTTTGACTTCTGGTCTTGGTCAGCCTCGAATTTGACTTCTGCTTATGTGAAGCCTTGAAAATTTGCATGCACCTTGGTGCTCATATTGGACGATTTAGAGTTTTTTATCCTTAACTCTGGGACCTAAGGGTAAATAGCCTACTAGCTCCTACCTTAGGGTGTTTTGGTGTGGTTCCTAGGTACCATTTAGGGTTTTTTTTTTATTTTTGTCAATCTCTTTATTACAGTTGTTATATGGTCTGCTAGGGGAGAGATAGAGGTTTAAGGGATTGGGCTTTGTTGGGGTGGGGGGGTTGGGATGAGGGGCTTAAGACCTCTCTCATTTTTAGTTATAGGTTTAAGCCTCTGTTTAGTGGCTTCAAGCAATTTTCGTATCCTTGTAATTATTTTTTAGAGTCTCTTTTGGGAGGTTGTTTGTTTTCGTTTTAGATGTTCTTCGTGTAAGGCAGGGTCTAAAATGGAGTGTGACGCAGGGTGATGGCACGTTGAGATGGTTGTAACCTGTCCAAGGGTGGTGAATTCATTCACGATTGTGCGACCTCTTACGATCCTTTCTGTATGTCTTTATTGATTTAGATAAAAGGCTGTTGATGACTTTTTTTTATCTTCTATATTATGGAATTCACATTTGCAGTTTTTAGGGGTTGTATGCTGTTCTGTTTATAACCTAGCATTCGACATGTATATTAGACTGTTTTAGTGTTCTTATTGATATGAAAGATATTTTAGTTGCTGTTCACAACATTATTCTGTAATTTTTGTAGTGTATTAGCAATTTTTTTTAATACTATACCAAAAAAGAAAAAATCGGATTAACAAATGAAACTGTGTATATAGATAAGAAAAAAATTTGGCTGCTACCTTGATCGGAAGAATCTTCCTCCTCTTCTTATATAACGACAATCAATTGTCTCTAAAAGTTCTTATATAACGAAAAAAAATTGCTGCTTCCTCGGTTGGAGGAATCTTCCTCTTCCTCCTGTATAACGACAATCAATCGTTTCTAAAAATTTCTATTTATTTTTATTTACTGACGTTAAAAAAGTATTACAAATAATTATCGCTAAAAATATTTAAAAAAATCCGATCCCATGGGAGCCAAAATTTGTTCGGAGACAAAGCCCATAAACCGTTTTTCTAGCACCGCTGTTTTCTTTTGATTTTGAACACATCGAGTAAATTTACTCCGCCGTCGCGATCCACCACCACCGCCATCTACCAACACATCCTCCCATAGAAGTTCTCTGTTTCTCTCCTTAGAACTCGACCTCCTCTCTCTCCCTCTACGTTATATATACACATGGGATCTTCTTCCCTTCACTTTCACCACTTAAATCAATCGCCTGAAATCTAATTAAATCACACCCACTCGGGTTTCTTTATTCCGAAAAGAAGAAAAGTAACCACACTGTGCAGGCTCCGTATATGGAAGAAGAAGCAGACGACAACAAGAAGCACAACCCTCCATTCACTCTATCAATTCCCCTGCCCTAATTTCACGCGCACACATACATGTAAACTTGTGTATGTAGAGAGAGAAAGAGGCCGTTGAACGCATCGCGGGCTCCAGAGAGATTATTAGAGGGGAGGATGGCGAAGGGGCCGTTCTCGCTTCGCC
Source organism: Escallonia herrerae (assembly GCA_033070095.1). Taxonomy (NCBI): domain Eukaryota; kingdom Viridiplantae; phylum Streptophyta; class Magnoliopsida; order Escalloniales; family Escalloniaceae; genus Escallonia; species Escallonia herrerae. The sequence goes on along the minus strand of JAVXUP010003072.1, from coordinate 11,183 downwards.
GGACGAGCAGCCGGCGCCGGTCGAAGAAGCCGGCGGAGATGCCGTTGATCCCGGCGGCGTTGTCGCCAAGCGACGGCGCGGACAACTCGATTGCCGCGATGGTGGCGGCAAGCAAGCCGAAAAAGAAGGCGGGTGGGGCGAGGCTGTGGATGAGGTTCGACCGGTCAGGCCAGTCGGAGCTGATCGAGTGTGATAAGAGCATGATCATCAAGCGTGCGTCGATCCCGGCTAGGGATTTGAGGATCCTCGGTCCTGTATTCTCTCACTCCTCCAGCATCCTTGGTAACCGCTTGTTTCCTGCGTGCATTTCAAATTGAAAGAAATGCTTGTTTTTATTCCTGCTTCCATACTTCTTAAGGTGTGATTACGTTCTTCTTTTTGAACTAATATGTAGAGTTATTTGGATTTTTATACCGAAGTTGAGTATAGACTGTAATGTATTAGATATTTGGATCTTGCTTAACTTCCTGTTAGACGCAAGGAGCGGGATGCTTTCAACTGCTGTAGAAAGTTTGCCACCCTATTGCCTTGGACTGGACACAATGCTTAAGCCTTTTTCAAGTGGCGATTGGCGGGATTATGGTCTTTTCTCCCGAGCTAAGGCAAATTAGCATAGACTTTTTTCTCTGGAACTATCTGCAAGACTTTTCCCCAGTGTGATTGATCATATCAAACTTCTGAAAGAGTTAGGGAAAAATGAATTTCGGAGACCGTCAAGTGCATTTTCTTATATGATTTTACTATTATCTTATGCTTACGATGTTGGACCATTTTTCAAACTCATGGTTGCCTCGCCTGCAATTTGTCATGTAGGGTTTTGGTCATAAAATCTTGCAGACTTGGGTTTTGTGAAGAGAAGGTTATGAGATTCAGGAAAAAAAGGGAATCCCTAGAGTACTTTAGTGCTGTTGCCTTAGTCTTTTGGAAGTGTTGCAGGTTTTGTTAATCAACGATATTTTGTTTCCCCTTCTTCAAATTCTTACAGATCAAAAAAATGAAAAAATATACATCGGCTGATTAGTATGATTCCTCGGCTTCTCATGTAGTTACTTACATTAGGATTTTAACGGAGGAAAGTAACCTGATCTTTTCCGGTTTCCAATGAAAACTAGCAGCCCTGCGATGAGGGTGATGCTTTCCCTAGCATCTACATCTAACTCTTCTGAAACAAAATCTGGAGAAATTAAAAAAGGCGACGAACGCTGTGGTATCATGTTTCTGGGTCTAAGAGCTATTTGTTGTAGAAAGTTCTCGTATTACATATTTAGCCTCACTTGTAAAACATATAGACCCAAGTCAACAATTGAATAAAAACTTGATGTTGTCCTGAATTCTTAATGTGGAATATAAAGTCTTTCTTTTCCTCTCAAGTTTTTCTCGTAACGTGCTCTGCATCAATTTGGCATTTGCAACTGTTCCTTGCCCTGTACCTCCTTTATGGCCTAGTTATGGTCCTCTTCATGTACCCCAAAAACAAGAAAAACTGATCTCTCTCGTCCCCAAGTTCTTTTGCTGCTATGTTTCCAATGTAAAACACTTTGAGAGTTGAGCATTATTAAAGTTGAAGCTTAAAATTTCTCCTCATTTTTCAGCTAGGGAGAAGGCCATGGTTGTCAATTTGGAGTTTATAAAGGCTATAGTTACAGCCGAGGAAGTTTTGTTGCTTGATCCTCTCTGCCAGGAGGTCCTTCCATTTGTGGATCAGCTAAGGCAACAACTTCCTAATAGAAGCCCTACTAAGCTTCTGCAGGTTGCACATGAGAACGAAACACATTTCTCAACTGCTGGACAATGGTTACCTGTTCCTGAGGCTGTTGATGGTTTGCATGCCGAGCTTCCGTTCGAGTTTCAGGTTTTGGAGATTGCATTGGAAGTTGTTTGTTCATATTTGGACGCCAGTGTGGCAGATCTGGAGACAGATGCTTATCCCGTACTGGACGAATTGGCCATGAATGTTAGCACCAAGAATCTTGAGCATGTGCGGAGTTTGAAGAGCAATCTTACCCGTTTGCTTGCACGGGTGCAGAAGGTATCTTGTATAATTTTTATGATGATCATTTCTGCTATCTTCTTATTATTGGTAATATATTTCATGTATTTTCGAATGCACATGGCGGTCATCATCGTCACCTAGGATGTACGATCAGTAAAGAAGAGGACAATGGAAATGTTTGGCTAAAAAGTTCTGGATCTTCGATGACGGATAAGACTAGATGCAGTGTAATTGTCACTTGTGTATGTGGTCGGATGCTGGCTGCTGCACTTTTGAGACCTACTTTTCCCTTTACCTGCTAGGTTGTCTAGAATACTGTCTTATCAAGCTCATTGGAAACCATTGTAAGCCACAGACTTTTCCATATGTCATGCTTATCACATAGTTGGATTGATTGAGGCATATTTTACTTCTGAATCGTATAGTGATTTTTTCTTTGAATTACCAAAAATGTTGTTACTTCCAATTAGCAAAGATAAGCCACGTTGTCGACGTAAATCAGTGTGTGCATATGCAAGAACATTGTGCAGTAGTCATGCTTCTTTTGCTAAGGTTCGCATGAAGGAGGCATCTTCTTGTAGCTTATTCTAGTTTTTTATGGTGTATATGAGATTATCCTTTGTTGACATGTGATTCGGTTATTTTCCCATTCATGTTAAGTAATTATTTTTAAGTTTAGGGTTTTTAGGGTGCTTTATTTACTCGGCACGTACATGGTTTTCTCCCCTTCTGCTGTTTTTTCAAATTTCTCTTATAAAGTAATGCTTATTGTGACAATTATCTCTCTGATGTTAGGTGAGGGATGAACTTGAACATCTTTTAGATGACAATGAAGATATGGAACATCTATACTTGACAAGAAAGTGGATTCAGAACCAACAAACCGAGGCTTTATTGGGAGCTATGGCTTCAAATAGCATTATCTCTGCTGTACCCCATCTTCGGCGACTTAGTTCTACTAGGAGCGGAAGTGTGATTACAAGCAACTACATGAATGACCATGATGTCGAAGATCTGGAGTTGTTGCTAGAGGCTTATTTCATGCAGCTGGATGGCACGCGCAACAAAATTTTGTCTGTGAGTATTTATTTACTGTAACTGTGCTCTTTCTTCTAAAGCTTCTACACTTGGTCGCACCCTACTATGATCTGAAAATGGTTGTCACTAATATCTATGTATTATTTAATCCTATGTCTAGTGGATGCTTTGTCTATCAGCTTTGTTATTGATTGTTAACTGTAAATTTACAGTAGCTAGTCATCTTATACTGGACTTTTGTATGAGGGTATGCGTCACATCATCTTCTCCCATTTAGTTCGAAGGAAAAAAATATGTTTCTATGTGGCAATCGGTATCAAAAAAGGGAACTTCACTTGTTTTGAAGCAATTAGTAAAAAAGAGGAACAGAGTATTTAGTAATTCATGCAACATATGTGCCGGGGAAGACTATTTGTCATCAAAGAAGGGCCAAATGCTATGAACAAATAAAGAAGGTAAAGAAAATAGACCTCTGAAAGTCCATTTAACAATGTTTTGATACATAAAGCTTGATTACATTACCTGTTGTAACATGTTATGATGGTGTTGATCCTTCTATTGGGATCCAACCGATCAGGATTAACCTTATGCTTAATTCATGTTAATCATGTGAATGATCTTTAAAGACAGTGAGACAATCCTCGCACCATTTTGAATTTTCACCACTGTGGTTCTCTGGATCTGAGTTTCACAACCTTTTTTATGAAAAGGAGTCATTCATGTTAAACATAGAAGGTAAGATTTTGTTAGAACTTTCTCTATGATCCTCAGCAATTATTGTTACAAGAAAGTGCCCTTTGTTGCCATTTCCATTAGCAGCCTTCCAATTCAGGATCTCGTTCGGACCCTAAGAAATGAGTTGCGTTTTGGCAATTTGAACCCAGTTGTGCGACCTTCAAGTTGGTGGAAGGTAGTGACTGCTTATTGTAGTGGCAGTGTCTCTCTTGACAGTTTCTGCATAGTTCACCATAATTTGCTCAATGCTTTCCCATTAATGACGAAATCATCTACTTAGACTGTGGGCCTGTTTGAAACCCTTGTGGTTTTTAGTTTTTGTTTTCAAAATTAATACTAAAACCTGCTTCGGTTTTTATGTTTGACAAAAACACGTGTTTGGTTATCAGTTATTAATGTTAGGTTTTTTCTCTTTTACTAATTTCCTTTCTTAATTTTCCTTTTCACTTTCCATATTTCTTTGTCTTATTTTCTCTTCTTCCCCATCAGACCACCTCCGGAACGACATCACGACAACACCACCGCCACCATCACCAGCCAAACCAAAGCCTTCTAATTTGTATGATGTATCCAATACATAAAGTGGCAGCGGGAATTGGAAATGAGTTGGTGCAGATCTATGGGAAATTTTAAGGCCGCATGGAATGGATAGTGGCAGGGGGCGGCGGGTGGAGATGGCGGCTGTGGTGGCGGTGGTAAATGGTGGCAGTGGTGGTACTGATGAATGATGAGTGGGTTCTGAAAATATGTGTTGCATATTTGCTTCTAGTGAAGCTTGAAATTTGGATCTCAAAACAAAAACCAAAATTGAAAACCCAAAACTCCAATTTGGAGTTTTGAAAAACAGCCCCAAATTTACAACTAGTTTAAGAAAATGAAGGAAGGAAAAAACTAGAACTGTCTACCGAACATCCGTTTTCTCTTGGGTTTTCAAAACTGAACAGAAAACTGAAAATAAGTACTCTGTCAAACGCCACCCACGTCCCAGCAGTTGCTATGCTGATTTTGTGTATGAATGCATCTTTTTTGAAGTGGTTTTCACTTTTGTCATCAACTTTGAATTGCTTAGCGCCTTTGAAAGTACTTGGTGGTTGTAGATAGATTGGAGTTTTAGCCTGGCATCCTGCTTCTGGAACTTCAAAGCTACTGAAACTGCTGAAAATAGGTTTTGTATGAGAGTCTCAGCAATGCATCCCTTCTTCAAGTGCTTTTCACTCATGTTATCAACTCTGAACTGCTTAGCTCTTTGAAAGTACTTGATGGTTGTACATAGGTTGGAGCTGTGGTTGGTCAATCATGGCCACTCATCTAATTTCTCCTCCTGAGCTTGGCATCTTTTTCCGCTGTGAAATGTGCAGGTTCGCGAGTACATTGATGACACCGAGGATTATGTTAATATCCAACTCGATAATCAACGGAATGAACTTATTCAACTGCAGTTGACGCTGACCATTGCATCTTTTGCCATTGCTGTTGAGACGCTGGTAGCAGGGCTGTTTGGCATGAACATACCTTGTACCTTATACAACACTGATGGGATATTTGGGCTCTTTGTTGGAGTTCTTACGGCTTCTTGTATAATGCTTTTTCTGCTTGTTCTTGGATACGCCAGATGGAAAAAATTACTTGGGTCATAAGCCCCTGAGAATCATCAAAGCCACTGTTCTAATAATACCGAAGATCTGAAATGTTCTCGATCTTATAGTCGTGTTACATTTTTGGGAAGCTTCTTTAGTACTTGGAATTTATGACAGTGCTCCATATGAAGTCTATTCTGTAAAACTCGATGTGGCAGCTGATAATTTCTTGAATGTATTGAGGTGATCAGGCACCTGGACATTTGTTAAATGGACACGTGATTAGTTCATCTTTTTCTTAGAGATCCCTTTTCTCCCGGTGAACTTTTAGCAAATAGATGTGTTTGCCCTTAGCTGTTTGGGCCCTTATCCGGTGGCTTACATTACGGAATTTGGCTCTACCTGTTTCGTTCTCTCTACCCTGTAAATGTCGTTGCCATAGTAAAAGAAGCAGAGAAAGGAGTGATGTCTAACCGCTACAAAAAACCACCTTTCACTTTGGATTTTCTCTTGAGCACTTGTATTGATCAATGTCTATTCATGCCTCGGTTTTCTTCAAAAGATAACCAAGGTGCACAATACCTTGTCTCTAATGACCTTCTACTTACAAAAGTAAAGTAAGTAAAGTTCAAGTAAAGCGCATCCGATAGGCATCTTCTGCAGTAAAGTACATGGACTGTAATAGAAAATTATCACCATACATCTATGACAAAAGATTGTCGCCGGAAAATTTTTTTAGTGATAAACTTTTGTTGGTAAAAAACTGTTATTTCAAAGATTTTATCTAAACGCGTTTATTAATCCTTATACCACGTGTATCTCAGTGAGATACAAATTAACTTTGATAGATAATAAATTTCACGTCTTTCTCTATAAAAGAGAAAATGGACCTGCATGACAGTAGGAACAAGCATGTTTCCTTAAAAAAAAAACCGATTTAGAGCATGCCTTGATGCATGTTAACTAGAGGAGATTAGGTACAACCAAATAGACTATATATTGGGTGTCATTCAACCCCTTCACTTTGAGATGATATATTAACCTCCCCTTCAATTAAAAAAATTACCACAAAATTGATAGAATTGTCATTTTTAACGGGGTGTGTGTTGACAGCCAGTGAACAATACACGCGTTCGCTAACAAATGTATTTTTAAAAGACAACTTTGCCCCTCTTCTTCATATAATTTCCCCTACTGACCAGCCCACAAACTCACCAAAAGATGAGTTGTAAAACCAAATCTCCTTTCACAATTGTGTGCCAAGACCAGGCATGGCTGCCAGTTGTAAATTTAGGACCAACACCCATCAAAAGTGACCTTAAAAAGGTTTTTTTGGGGGGTTGGTCCAACAAACACGAAACTTTCAGTGGGGGCAAAATCGTAAATATGATGGGGATCATAAAACATGTCATTTGGGCTGTCATTACAAGCTTAGCTATACACAGACCTTAACCCGGGATACGTCAACTTGTGCAAGAAGAGAGAGAAAACCGGGTTTCGAAGAAAGAAACCCTAAGGTGGAGCAGGTGTTGATGTGAGCTTCGAAATTTTCGATCTTGAGGGTTCCAATCCGAATCACATTTGCATTACAAGATCTCCTTTTGAGAGTGGGGCCCGTTATCCTTTGTGTAAGCAAATCTCTGTTCGATTGTCTTTTTATTTGCAATTCACTTCAATTTTTACTTTCTTGTTTGGAATCGTCCTTTGGTTACTGAAAAATGTGGGTACAATCTGAATCTCGAATTGCATGCTCTATTAGCTGGCAAAAGCAGAAAAAGAAAGAGTAAAATATTGGGGTAAAAATGAGGCGAAATATCTTTATATTCATGTACTTATAATTTTTAATCGGATAGCTAAGCAAATGATTAATATATTAGTAAGAATCAGTAGCTTGTACGGGAATTGGTGTTTCGTATAAATCTGGAACTGGAAGCAACACCCGCAGTCATCCGACTGTTCGACTTGTTGATTGTCGCTTGAATCTAGTCCTTTGTTGGAATTGGGGAACTTCTCTGATTGAATAATCGGTTTGCGATGAATGATCAATTCCAATTGGTTCTCTGTATTTTTCCCTTTTTGTTGTGGTACTTCTAGATTATCAGCCTTGTGGTATAATCCCTGTGAGTGAACTTTGATCTTCCAACTGAATGAGAATGATTAAGGAATTGTTTGATACCAAATTTTGGCTATATCGGGGACCGGATAATATCCTTCTGAAGTAAGATTACACGATGCCAAAATAAAAGAATAACATGTTATGGTGGTTAAACCAATTGTAGTTATCGGCATATCTGGTTCTTGCATTGACTAAGGAGCGTTGTCCTTCACTGGCCACTGGGGAATTTTATTTGATTCCTTGCCTTAAATGTAGTGTTCGAATTTGAGTTATTACTTAGTTCTTCTCCATTATTGCTTATGCAGTGTGTGCATACAGTCGTGAATTGTACAATTTCGCATGCGTTCTCATTCACAAAATATCTTTTGAAGGCTAGTCTTTGTAAAAATGGAAGAGCAAAAGTCTGTGACTTATACCCTTGTATGTTCCTGGTTTTGAGGCGCAGGGCTGGTGCTTCTTGATGCACTGCCACTGTGCCTTGACATCTTTGGATTTTGCATGACCCTTGTGCTTGTTGTTTGTGGCGTAGTTTTCTTGGATCACCTGTAATTAATGTTTTATATTTTTGGACTTGCATTTGGTATTTCCTTTCTTCTCCTTTTTCTCTTTTACAATCAATACTTTGTCCTCATACCCTGTACACGTATTTATGTTTGTGGCAGGCTGTCCTTGTTCTTAAGCTATGGCAAATTCCAAGGGGCCATCAAGCATCAGAAGTACGCCTTTCAATGGGAAGCACCCTTTACTTCCTCCTAAAAGTCCATGTCCTAGCATTTCCCCATCATACATCGATTATGTCCCGACTCCGGCAGTTGGCCCAAAAGTTATACCAAAGCCTAGAGACAGAAACTCACAGCATCAGCGTACTTCCTCTGAGAGCTTTCTGATAGAGGAGCAACCTTCCTGGCTGGATGAACTTCTTAATGAGCCAGAAACGCCTGTAAGGAGAGGGCATCGCCGTTCATCAAGCGACTCCTTTGCTTATATGGATGCAGCAGCAAATGCTGCTGCTAACGTCGATTATGCAGCTCAAGATGAATACAAAGTCAAAATTTTGCCTTCATGGGGATCTCAAGAATTAGATCATTACAAAGATGCACGTCACACTTCATTCTATGCAGAGCCAAATGCTTTGCGTAAACATAAGAATCAAGGATGGGATCCATCAAATATGATGGCATCTTCAAGCGGGCTTCTTTCAGCTAGGGACAGCTTTGTTCTTCAAAGCTCAGTTTCATCATGCACTCCACAGGAAGCAGATGGGGTTCCATCTATGGCAACTGAAAAACATGATACAGTCGAGTCTGGCCCTTATGACGCAAAAGCTCCCTCTGAAAGAAAGGATTCTTCTTGCGCCAAGGCTTCTGCATCTGAAACAGATACAAAACGTGCCAAGCAGTATGTCATCTCTCTTTCTCTCCCCCCCCCCCCCCCCCCAAAAAAAAAAAAACAAATTATATGTGACCGTGAGGTTACTTATCTATTGGTATTTAGCTCTAATTTTCTTGCAATCAGTAGGTAATTTATAGTCTGTCTGATGTCTTGCAAGTTGAAAATTTGTTGAATGCCTTTATGTGAACTTGTGATGCTGATAAAAATTCTGGTTAATAATCTGTTTCCTGGATGTTTTATAAGACTAGAGAAAATTGAGAATGATGACTGAAAAACCCTTGAAGCATCGTGTACGTAGGTGTGTGTCTATGTGTGTGTGTGTGTGTGTTTATGTCTACTTTCCAAGCTTCTTGCATAATTAGCTTGTTCTCCTGACAGAATAGATCTGCTCAGGAATGTGAGTACTCTTCATTGTCACCAACCTAAGGATCATCATTTTGGTGACAAGTTGGCCATAATTTTAAGAGACCACTGAAGCTTGTTCATTTGCAAAGGTTTCATATTGATGGGTCTGGTTTGATAAACCCACTAGATCCAAGCCCCAAATTAGGTGACACTAATTGACACGCTCAAAACTGAAAGCTTGTGGACGTTTTGATTTTTGGTCAGATAGCTGCAAGTTAGCAAAGTAAGGTGGGCTGCTAATAAGCCACAAGAGGTACCTTAATTAAAAAGGGCCAATATGCTAACATAAACATGAGATAGTGTGTCAGATAGTAGTTGGCACAAGCACGAACTAGGTGATATACAGCCTCTGCCTCCTTTTAAGGGTTTTGTAGACTGGCCCAGCACTTGGCCTCTAATAGCTTTGTTGACAAACAGACCCTCTTGAGATAACTAATTATCATTTGAAGCATAAACTTGATCTTTTTTCTAATTCTATGTACTAAACAAGTTCCGTCAGCATGGTCACCTTAATCAAAGCTCCGTAGGGAATTTGGCTTTGTTTTGTAGCAAAGAAGCATAATGAGTCTTAGATTCATGTGGGACATAGACATATGAGTTGAGCTTGTAGTTCATGGGATACCCTCTTTTTTTTTTTTTCGGGTCGCAGCAAGGAAATGGTTAAATAATATGTAGCTTTTGTTTGAGTCTATCCACTGAACAAATCTTCTAGTGGAACTATCTAAAGTTTGAGAAGATTATCAATCTGGTTTGAAACTATGTCCAGTGTCTCACTATCTAATTTAGCTTTGTAGTTCATGAGACATGCTGCATGCACCTTTCCCAGCCTGCAAATTATCACTCTTAGACGATTCAGTATTAAAATGTGGCTGCTGGTGCTGGCCAAACACTGTGTGATTGCTGTAATGACAAAAATGGAACAATTGAAAAAGAAGAAAACGAACACAAGAGGGATATGGCTTAAAGAAACTGTATAAATTGATGCAGCAAAATACCGTACTTAAGTTTTTAGTCTTACATATGAATCCTTGTGAAAAGCTAGACTCATGTTGCATTCAGAAAAAAAATGATACTTAGATGGAGATTGGGCCAAGTATCATTTGTTTGTTTATAAATTGAGTCACGGATACTCATGAAATTTGCATTCCTCAAGTTTGGCATGCATTGATTCAATAGATCTTTTACCCTTCTTTTCTCGTAGATGATTTTAGTTAACAGAAATTAAGGCTTAATGTACCTTATATGCTATTACAGACAATTCGCTCAAAGGTCGCGGGTCCGAAAGCTTCAATACATAGCTGAGCTGGAAAGAAATGTACAGGCTTTACGGGCAAGTATCAGCACTTGTTAAGAGGAAGTTTGAAATGGACTGGCTGATTTCATATAAAGCTGATTCTTTATATCTCTTTGTTATGATTGCAGGCAGAAGGTTCTGAAGTTTCAGCTGAGCTTGAATTTCTCAACCAGCAAAATATTATTCTGAGCATGGAGAACAAAAGTCTGAAACAACGTTTAGAAAGTCTAGCGGAGGAGAAACTTATTAAGTATGTAAGTTTTCTCTATCAACTTTTAAGTTAATAAGTTGGGTCTGTTATTCACTTCGGTTGTAGCCTAAACTAGTTTTGTAAGCTGAGGACATATTATGTTAGAGCAGGTAGAAATAGTGATGTGTTTGAACAAATTGACCACCCAATAATGTTTGCTATGGAGTAGGGATTTGGGGCATCTTATTGTTATCTTGTTCGTCAAACAGTACAGGTGAAAATGGTCATTTTTAAGTACCTACATATCTTCTTGCGTTATATGCGTCTCAGTACATGTTTTTGAAGAGTTCATGTAATATAATGATATTTGACGAGACTATGAGTCTATGACATGGGTAAAGATCAAGAGCAAGTTGGAAGAAGTGAAGAACTTCCAGGAATTT
>JAVXUP010003071.1:0-88999 GCA_033070095.1 Escallonia herrerae | reverse complement strand
TTTTTACACATAAGGGCCTGTAACTCCAAATTTGCAACAAGTAAGGGCATCCGTCTAAATTCCTAACGGTTCAGCCCTTTCCGTCAGGGGCATTTTTGGGAACTCACAGTGGCACCAGCGCCACACCGTGGAGACCCCTAGCTCAAACTTCGGCCACGCACACGCCACCGGAGTCACCGTCGACGCAATACTGCCAGCCATCGCCGTGAAGGGGCCGAAGCAGATACAACATCTCAACAAAAAGAGAGAGAGAGAATAGAAGACGCAGCAGTGCCACCATCGGACTCGTGCCATCACCACCGTGACCAGCGATAGTGCTAATCGCCGTCGTCGCGTCGTTACCAGCTTCCAAATCAACGTCACAGTTCTGAGCCACCGCAGCCACAGGAAAAGCGTCGCCGTTGTCCACCACAACCGACGGTGACTGCTACCGGCCCAGACAAAGCTCGCTGTCACTGCCAGCTGCAGCTCCGCCAGGGAGTAGGCAATCAACAACGGGCCATCAAATCCGATCTACCTGCACAGCCTGCTAGGTTTGTGTGCGGCTCCACTGCATGATCCGTTCGATGCCTCTTCCATCCGTCGCTAGACCGGTGATCTCCTCTTCGGCCATATCGTGGCACCAGTCGATGTCATCACCACCGAGACGGGCAGTGCCCTTACTGCTGTGCCAATTAGGCCACCAGCTGTACTCGATCTACTTCCAAAGGCCATGGATTGGTATGAGTGACACAATGCCAATTTTAGGGTTCCAAATATTAATAGATTAGGGTTCTAAAAATCAAGGGATTTTACAATAAAAAAATTAAATATGAGTTTCCAAAAATGCCCCTGACAGAAAGGGCTGAACCGTTAGGAATTTAGACTGACGCCCTTACTTGTTGCAAATTTGGAGTTACATGTCCTTATGTGTAAAAATTAAACTTTGAGACCCTCAAGTGAGACTTTGTGGTAGTTTCAGGCTACCTACGTGTATTTGACCCTTTTTATTATTATGTAAGCAAATTGTAATGTAATAACGAGTGTATACATATTACCACATATAGTAATATATGTATACATATTACCACATATATGTGCATACAAGTAAATAAAACAGCTAAAAATTCCTAGACACGCACGCATATATGTAGTAATATTTGTGTATACAATAAATATATCTAGCATTCAAATATTCAAACTGATGAACCTGGCTTAGGACCGGCTACTTGTAAACAAACAGGCGAGGTTACCTATTTTTTATATATATATGAAAAAATATATATCTTGCTTATAAAACCTTATTATATATATATATATATATATATTTATATTTTGTGAAAAAAATTATTCTAAAAACTTGAGAAACAAAAAATAAAAAGAAATTACCTAATCATCCGCAAGTACTTCAACGTCCGAGTCACTGCTCTTCCTATCATCAATCGGTTTATCTTGCTTGCGGTATTTCGCATCAAGATAATCCTTCCAACATACACATAGCTCGAGCGACTCGGGGTTAAGACGACTCCTCCTGTCATCCAAAATTCTCCCGCTCGCTGAAAATGCCGACTCTGAAGCAACCGTAGAGGCTTGCACCGGCAGTACATCCCGTGCAATTTGGGATAAAGTTTTATACATGTTTTGATTTTGTTTTAAAATTTTAACAAATTAAAATTAACCTGCATTGATAAATTAGCATAATGATTAGAATTTGAATATAAACCAATCTCATTAAAAAAGAAAAAAGTAGACGAACCTGCCGAATTAGAAGTACCTTCACCTAGTAGTTGTCTTGCTACTAGATGTTCAAGGCACATAAGGTATGGCGCATAATACATCTCACCAGTCGATGATGAAGCTCGCTCGCGCACGTCAGCAGAACTATGATAGATGTTGAACAGATCCTCAATTTTCTTGCTCACTTTCGTTGTGAGTGTAGTTGTGTCCTCTTGTGTGTAGTTCATTAGTTTTGCAATCTCTTGTATCGACATGTTCACGCCATGCAACTTTAACCTAAGATCTAAACAAGTAGCCACAACAAAAATAACAGGCAATTTTTTTTCAATATTTATTAAATTTTTTATCCATCTCTTTTACTATTTGTTCAAAGGGTCCTATATATCTCCATTTTGTTAACATTGTAACCATCTTGAGGATTTCTATTATAGCAATGGGAGAGGTGGGATAGTACGCACTAGAAAATAAGTTGGTAGACGTGTAGAATACCTCCAAAAATTCAGCTAGGTATGTAGCCATCTGCCATTCCTCCTGAGTTGGCAAGCCGGCTGGGAATGAGGTTGTAGAAAATGCGTATAGACTTCTTTGTATGCTAGAATACGTAAAAGCATATGATATGTAGAGTTCCATCTGTGAGCCATATCTGTAAGTGGTCTCCTGCGAGGCATATTATATTGAACACAGAACATTTTAAATTGTTGTGTTCTAGGGCCCGAACTGTTAACAAACGCTGTCATACCCCTCATTTTGAGAAGAATGTTTCCTGCAGCAGCTAAACCATCTTGAACAATTAAATTAATAATGTGACAAACACAGCGAACATGAAATAATTCACCATCAAGTACAGGTTGAAGGGTCTCTTTTAAAGTTGCAACAACAGTTTTATTATTAGAAGCATTATCAAAACTAACACTCATAATCTTATTCTTTATTTTAAATGTGGTACATGCATTAATTATAATACTAGCAACGTTATTTGCATCATGCGAAAAAGGTAATAGTTCGAATGCGATGATTCTTTTGTTCATAACCCAATCAACATCAATTCAATAGGCCGTCACACAAGCATAACTAACAAAAGTAAACGGAGATTGCCAAACATCAGAATTAAGACTAACTTTACCGTCAAAATGATCGAAATAATCAATCAAGCGTGCTTTAGCAGCATAATACTGTCGGAGGTATTTCTATGAACCTTTTTGTACAAAGGTTGCACGTAGGTGTTTATATATCTAGAGTGCTTAGGATTATCGGCAAAACTAAAGGTTTGTTCATCATGAATAACAAATTCAGCGAGACCGACTCTTTGTTCTCGCTGATTATAAACAAATAACTTATCGTCAAAAGATAACTGCGTTTGGCTAGGTTCTATGTGGCTTTGTCGAGGTGCATACAGAGGGTAATGCCTGTTAAGATGTCCATTACCACTACCAGACGGAATAATTTAGCACAGTACTTACATCAAGCTTTTCGGACGCCATCCACCATAACTTCATCAAAATGATTCAAACACTTGGCTTTTTTTTTTTTTCTTTTTCCCTTTTGGATTTCTGGCTCACTACCGGAGGCACTGCTCGGCCCCTTCTCCACCATGACCGCTCATCGGGTTAAGATTATGCCATGGAGTAGTAGCTTCACCAATCGAGCTGCATCCTTGACTATAATGCGGGGGGTCTTGTGAAGGAGTGTATTCAAGATCTGAAATGTTTTTATTGAACTCTCAATTGGCTTGGGTTCCATGAACGAATGATTGTGGTGGTACTTGAATTGGTGTTTGTGATGACCATGGTGGTGGTGCTTGTGCTGGTGGTGGTGCTTGTGATGATGTTTTTCGTGATGATGATCCACGCTTCAGTTTCTTCAGTAATCCACGCTAAAGTTTTTTACTAGATTGGAAAATAAAACTAGTAAGAATAACTAAATTCACAGGAATAAGAGTAGTAATTACTAATTAGAAATAACAATTAAAAAGAATTAAAGAGTAACTAATGAATAAGAGTAATTAGTAATTCAAAATTAGAGAGAATTAGTAATTAAAAAGAATTTGGTAATAGTAATTAATAAATAAGAATTCACTAATTACTAATTAGTAAACAAAAGAATTAGAGAGTAACAAATGAATAAAAGGAATAGTTAGTAATTAGAATTTAGGAAGAGTAGTAATTAGTAAACAATAGTAGTAATTAACAAGAATACTAATTAGTCAACAAGAATAGTAATTAGCAACAGTAGTAATTGAAGAGGAAAATAGTAGCAAAGCTTGTAAAAATGTAAAATGTTTAGATAAGAGAGAGTAAGAAGATTGGTGCGAAGATTTAGAAAGAAAAGGTATGAATTTATAAATTTTTGAAAGTTAACAAAAGACCGAAATGTCCCTTAAAACTATCCGTTTATAGTTGTTGGGGAGGGTAAGAGTGTAAAAAATCTTAAAAGAGTTGAAAAAATTAAGTTAGACCAAAATACCCCCAAACTAGCCGTTATATTGTTGTTGGGGGGGGGGGTAAAGTGAAATTTAGGGAAAAATGGGGAATATGGCCGTTGGGGGGAAATGGGGGAGAAATTTTAATTTTAAAAACCGTGGGGCCAGCCACTTTAGGGCTAGAAAAGGGCCAAAAACGCGCTAGAAAAAGGGCCGAAATTGGGGCCAAATGCGGGCCAGCCCTAAAAATCGGGTCAGGGCCTAAAAACGAGCCGATTTTCAGCCAGCTCGTTTCTTAGGGCCTGGATAAATTCTTGGAATTGTTTGGCCTGGTCTAGAGCCCTAAAATGTTGGGCCATCACTGTTCACATGGAGGGCCGGGTCAGCCTTTTTGATATCTCTGGGTAAGGCTATGGTGACATATGGGCCGGATAAAGTGTCTTTTAGCATATTGGAAGTACAAACACATGATTTATCGATTTAATCTCTAAAATTGCATTTTGAAAAGAAAAAAATTAATTACATAAGTAGTAAACTCCAAGAGGCAACTAAACCCTGAAAATCTTCATACTTTTCAAATCCTTGCAAAACTAATCTAAGGCTTTACATACACTACGTGTACTCTAGAAAAGCACAGACCTTTAGCGACAAATTTTTGCAGACGATGTTAGTAATGGAATTTAGTGATGATGGAATTTAGTGATGCACCACTGTAGGAAAAAAAGGCTAGTAAAAGTATTAGCGATGAAATATTCTGCTGCAGAGCTTTAGGGACGAAGTACTGCCGACAGATTATTCCATCGACTAAAATACATTTCATGATTTTTTTGCTCCCTTTTTGAAATTTCTAATCTGACTTTAGATGATAGTCTTGTGATAGATTATTAGCGGCGGACTATTCCTATGCTAAAGACTATTACTTCAAAGCCTAAAAACTTTGTAAATTCTGAAATTAAGAAATTTTAAAAATAAAGAGATTTCACACTGTTTAGTATTTTAAAATTGTTCATCAAGATGCACTTTTTGGTTTGTTTCCATAAAGTTGGTGACTTGAAAGGCCGTGTATAGAAATTAACTTCTTCCAGGACTAGGAGTTTAAATCTGGCCCCAAAAGATTACATCTTCTAGACTTCTAGTTAAGAAATACTGCAATATATTGGGCCAAGTGACATGTGATCGCACAAGCAACGGGCTATGGCCCAAGCGCTGAAGCCTTTTGAGAGGCCCATCTATATATTTTCAAAACAAATTATCTGTTGGATATCATATATTCATTTACAATGATCAAGAGAGTGTTTGTGATTGATCCAATATAATCAGACATCTTTTGAACTGGTAGAACAGTTTGGTGGTACTCAGAAAGAAAAAACTGTACTTGTTTCTAAAATTATAAATGGAAAAAATGTGGTATTATTTTGTACTTAGAACAATTTGTTCTTGTTTTGCTACCTTTATAGTTAGATTGCTATCAATTTTGGTTCGCTTGGGATTTTGGGTATTACTTTGTCTAGGGATTTGACAGGGGGTGATAGTCTAGGGTTTTGCGTCTTTTGCTTAGATTGGGTTGGAGCGTAGTTATTAAAAGCGCAGGCGCACCTAAGGAGCAAATGGTCCTTGGAGCCTATGCGCAAGGCGCAGGCGCGCGCCTTTTCAAAGTGAGGCACAAAATAAAAATAAATAGATATTAGTGTATTAAACTAATATAATCACATAAAAAATTTTGAACATGACAATTAAATTTATTTTCAACACTAGAAGAAGTTTCAAATTCAATACGAAGTAGTTAATCCTAACTGAATATGACAACGTCATCCTCATTATTAGTGAGGGTTAAGATAATAATATTTTCCTCAAAATGAAATCATAGGCTCCCAAGTCTAGTTGAGATTCCTCTTCAATATCATCTTCTTCATCTACAAGGTGAAGTGAATGAATATATTTACTTAAAAGAGAGTAACAATTAGAGACGGGACACTAGCTAATGAACAATAATAAGAGAATCGATTAGTTAGGGATTTGGGGTTTTATGTATTTTTATGGTTTAAATATTAATTTATTATGTTGTGAAATAAAGAATCAACAATAATGAACGGTTGAGATGATGTCACGATGCAAAAAATAAAAAGATTAGGATTTTTGTGCTTTTTTTTGCTCTTCCACCATGGCCTTGCGCCTGGGTGCCTAGGCGAGTAAAGCACGCCTCTTTTCAAAGGGGTTACGCCTAGCCCTAGGTAAGGCGCAAGGAGTGCGCCTTGCGCCTAGGCGCGTCTTTGATAACACTGCGTTGAGGCTAGGATGATTGAGGTGGGGTTTTCTTCTTGGTGATGCCACGTGTGCTAGACATGAGGGTATCGAAGGCATAGGGGCGCTGGGACATGGCTCTTCTAAGGTTTCGAAGGAGGTGGGATTTGAGAAGTGAAGGATTTGGTCACGCAGAGAGAGGTAGCTGAGAGTGTTTAAGGGAGGGTGGGGTGTGAAGTGGTGAGGGTGGGTGGTGCATAAGTGCATAACCATGACTGATGAGAAGTACAAGTATCGGTTTAAAGAGAAATAAAATACACCTTCGATGGTGTTGCAAAACGAGAGCGCATATTTTTAGGGAAAAGAAAGCCGGTCTCCGAAATTTCACAAACAAATTACTTTCTAAAAGAGTCACGACGTTGACGTTTTTTAAAAGATTGGCAAAAGCAATCGTCGTCTCCTTCTGGCCCGTTTCCTTTCCTCCATCTATTTTTGTTATCATTCTCTATGAGGCACCAATATTAGTGGGGCAGTGATAGGTCTTATCTTCATAATGTCTCTGTTGTCTTCACATGGATCCCAAAAATCACAGCCCCCCAACCCAACCCCATTATTGTTCTCGAATTCATCCAATTCATTGGATCCTTCCAATTCTACAAACCACGCTGATTTGTTTGATTACGACGACTTAATCTGATTGCCTCGTCAAGATGGTCGCCTTAATGAAGAGGTTTTCATGTCCTAACCTTCTGACTTTGTTGATGATACTTATTCGAATCATGCTTGCAAATTGTAGAAGTCACTCTACGGCCTCAAACATGAGAGCCTGGTTTTTACGACTTGGTTCGAGCTTGTAACTCTGGATCTCTTTGGCTCTATGTATGGTCACCGTTCTTCATCTAAAACGAAAATTCAGGCATGGCTTACATCCTTGAACATGTTAATGATGTTATTGTGACTGGTAAAAATGGTTCAAGTTGACTTCCTACACAAGTGTCACAAGAAAGAATTTTGGTCAATGACCTTGGTCAGTTACATTATTCTCTTGGTGTTGAAGCCGTTCCCTGTTCTCAAGGCATTCTACATTCTTAGCAAGTTTAAAACTTATGTTTTTTGTGGCGCACTAAGATGGACGACGCTAAGCCACTTGCTACTCCCATATCCACAATAGTTCAGTTCTTAACATCTAGGCGTTCATTTCATGTTGTGTAATACCTTGAAAATGCTTAAATTTAATCTAAATGTGAATTAAATTAACTAAGGGGGATTATTTTTATTAGTAACACTATTTTAGTGATATTTAAGTATTAGGAAGTTAAATGAGAGGTTAGTTTGACATTAGGGTCAAAATGAAATGGTACTAAAATATAATTATGGAAAGCTGGGGGGCAAAATTGTAAATTTAAAAAATTATGATGCATGGCATAAAAGGTCTCATGAGGGAGGGATGACTTAAAAGATGTTGCCCACTTCCTTCTTAGAAAGGTGACTAAGCATTTTGTTTAGAATGTGTATATGTGTGCCCTAATTCTTCTTTTTTTTTCTTTTCTTTCCTCTTTAATTTAAGTTCACTTTATATATATATATATATATATATATATATATATATATAAAGTGAACTTAAATTAAAGAGGAAAGAAAAGAAAAAAAGAGAAGAATTAGGGCCTCGGCAAAAAGGAAGAAAACAGGGGAGAAAAGAAGAAAAGAGGAGGGAAAGAAGGAAAAAGAAGGAAAGAGAAGGATAAATCAAACTCAATAAAAAAAATAGAAGGGTAATCCCTCAACTTAAGCCCTATTTGACACAGTTTTTTTCCAATTTTGAAAACTGAAAAAAAAAGTTACGTTTGGTAACAATTTTTCTTTTTTTTTTTTCCTTCAATTTAAAAACTCAGTTTTTAAATCAAGGCTATTTTTAAACACTCTAAAAAGTGTTTTTTTTTGGACCACCACCACCACCACCCTCCCACTGTTGGCGACCGTCGGCAGCCACCTTAGGCGACTGCCGCTGGTTGGCAGCCATCGCCAGCGATCATCGGCAGCCACCGTCGGCGACCTCCGGCGACCACCGCCAGTGACAACCACCAGCCACCGTCGGCCACCGCCACCACAAACCACCACAAAAAATGGATTTTCAATCACCAAAAAAAAAAAACTCAACTGGGTTATCAAACACCCACTTGTTTTTGTAAAAAAAAAATTAAACTGCTCTTTAATTTTTTTTTGGAAACTGAAAACAAAAAAAAAGTTTTGTCAAACGAAGCCTAATTTCTTAATTTGGTGTAAATTATGTGTATAATTGTGGTTGGGGTGGCCTACTGTGTGTGCGTGAGTGTACTATGTGTGTGTGAGTGTGCACATGGTGTGCGGGAATGGTGAAGGGGGAAGGGGGAAGCAGCCGTGGGGTGCTGCTCGGGTGCATGGTACGTGGGTTGGTGCCCTATGTGTATGCGAGAAGGGGGAGGGGGAGGGGGAGGGGGAGAGGGAGAGGGCTGATGCTGGTGCTGCTGCCATGTATGTGTGCATGGGGCATTAATGGTATCGATGTGTGTGGAAGTGTGAAACGATGTGTGTTTGATATAAACATGCATGAACATTGATTGTAATCATCAGTAAAAAAGGTTGGATTTAATTTAGTCAATTAATGGAATTTTAAAAAATAGCTTGAGATAGATTTAGACAAAGTACAAAAAAGATACTCTATTTATTTTATGATATCTTTAATGTGGAACAATTTTAGATTTTTTCAAGGTTGGGAAAGAGGTTAATGAACGCGGTTATCGTGAAACTTCGAAGTGAATTTAAAAATAACAAACTAACGTGGTTTTGCGTTAAAATTTTAGTAGGACTTTAAAATGCTGAGATGTTCCATTTTCTAAAATTTGTGCTATTTTCAAGTCAATAGCTATTTTTAACCGAACCGGCTTTTAAGCGCTCGGTCCAGACACTTCAGGATTTTCAGGCGAATATTTTCTAAAATCATTTTTAGCTCAAAAATGACATCGAGATGCTTAAAATAGTGACTCAAAGTGTTTTGAGATTTTTCTGTGCCAGGAATCCCCAGAGGATATTTTGGTAATTTGTTACCCAGTGGAGATATTTTGGTAATTTGTTACCCAGTGGGGGTATTTTGGTTATTTTTTCTATAAAATTTTTCAAAGGACTTTTTGGTCTGAAAAAGAGTGTAAGCCATCTGAGAAGTTGTTTTTAAAGTGGTTTTGCGGTGCTGACTTGGTAATGGCCATCAGGGAGTGTTTTGGTAATTTACCATGTTGACACCGAAATTCGGGGAACACACACAATTAAGCGTTTTTGAGTGATAGGACGCAAGGAATGAGGTTAGTACACCTAAATAAAGGAGTATTAGTACCTGTGCATTATCAAGGCTAGGTTAAAAACCAACTGTCAGGCAGGGGTAACTAGTCGTTGTAAGAGATTATAAAGAACTGATAGAAAAAGAGTAGAATAAATTGTGTATTTATATTTGATTGGCGCGTGATGAGCAAGGTCTTATTTGATTGAGTGGCCCCGCTCGTTGTAATCGGAGGTTGCTTGGCTCATGTGCTAAAACCCAATCAAGCAAAGATAATGTGGTTCCTTATATGCTATGAATTGCTTCGCCTAGCATACCCGTTGTTGTTAGTGTTGTGGTGTGATGAATGTTTCATGAATGGTATGAGATGTCGGTGGTTGTTGTCTTGATGTTCCTTTTAACTTGGAATATTGTTGAGAACTTGTGATGAATTCTCTCTCTGATCCACTCTGTGGGTGATGTTGGTGTGAGTAATCGGTTGACCTGAATTCATTTTCCTTAATCCGTCCAACTGGTGTAACTTCTTGTTTGGCAGTAATGTGGTTGGGGACGAACATTTTTCGCGAGTTCCCTTATTTTATTTAGTGTCTCTTTTAGTTACATGAGATTGAGATGAACACCTCGAAACATGAGACATTATATAAAATGAGGGCCTGTGAGATATGATCACCGGCAAAAATAATGTATGGCACGCAAGTAGAGTTTGTTGTATTTGGTCGAGTCCAGTCAGTTGGGTCTGAGTTTGCATTGCATTTGGCTTTATTTTGATGTTAATAATTTTAATAATAATATTTGAAGTGATAGTATTATCTTTTTTAGGATCAAAAAAATATAATTCAATTATATTCTTATTTCTTTTGTGACTTGTTAGAAGAAATGTATATTTGATGTTCACAATTGTAATCAGTTCAATATTTGAAATTTTTTGTAGGCTTCCGGATTTTTAGTTCAAATTGGCACCATATTTAAGCCTTGTTTTTTGATGCATATTTAATCTTTTTCATTTTTTCTTCTATTTTTGTTTTTCCAACAATTTTTTGTTTCTTAATTGATTTTTCACGTATTTCAGTTTTTTTTTTCAGTTTTTCAATTGGTTAATTCTTTGCTAATCTAAAAATGCAAGGAAAAAATCACAGTTCTCATTAATCAGTTCAATATCTAATGTTTATTTCATTTCAACCAAATTAAAAAGAGAATAATAAAGAAATTTATTTGTTCGGTTTTTCGTTCTCATCACACTTTTCATTTTCAATGTATCGAATAGATTTATTACCTAATGTTCTTTTAATTTCATTAAAATTTAAAAGAGATTAATAAAAGAAGGATAAGAATGTAATTGACATAATTAATGGAGTACATAATCGTAGAAAAATAATTTACAACTTTTATAGGTAGTGTATATAAATGCACACATACACACACACACACAAAAGAAGGATAAGAATGTAATTGACATAATTAATGGAGTACATAATCGTAGAAAAATAATTTACAACTTTTATAGGTAGTGTATATAAATGCACACATACACACACACACACACACACACACACACACACACACACACACACACACACACACACACACACACACATATATATATATATATATATATAAATATATTTTTTGCAACCACATATTTTGTTTCTCAATGTGTAAATGTAGGTTTAGATTAAAGTTATGACCTAATGTTCATTAAATGCATTACAAAAAAATAATTAGAGAAGGATAAAGTTGTCATTGAAATAACTAACGAAGGGTAAAATCGAAAATAATTACAATATTAGTAATTAATGATAGTATTTATGAAAGGGTAGAATTGTTGTTGGAGTGATTAATAAAGGGTAAAAATGGAATAAAATAATTTATAAGATTCATACTTTTATAGGTAGTATAAATATCGCTTGGCCATTAGGTTGACGTGGCGTTATTTGTTGAACTCCTATTTATTGATATCGTTGGGTTGATTATTATTTTTCGAGGCTATCGCATCGTCTGTGCACGTTAATTCTCATGTTATCTTTACTGAGAGATTTGCGCTCATTCTTTATCTGTGTTATTTCAGGTGGTAAAGTCGAACTGGGTGAGACGTCCGGGAAAGGGAAGAAGAAGTTGGCCTGATTCATAAAAGGAGATGCAAGACAATGTCAACCGTATTTTGAGGATTTATATGTTCTATTTTAAAACTTTCTCTGTATTTGTGCTAAACGTCATAGTGAATTTTTTTTTGTAAGGATGCCTTTTTAAAGCTTTATGTATATAAAGTATGTATCTAGAGTTGCTTTGTAATCCCGCAGGGATTATGTTGCGTTTTATGATCGATAACTCAGTTCCGGTAATGTCACTTGGAGTGAGGGTGTGCCATGTTGATCCTCAAACTTATCATCAGAAGGTTGGAGCTCTTCAATATGCAACCCTTGTACGTCTCAAGTTGGCCCTTGCAGCCAAAAAGTAAGTCAATATATGCATCCCCACTGATTAGCAGTTAAACATATTGTGAATCTCAATGATACAGTCGCCAATGATCTACTCCTCCTTAAAGGGCCCTATACTTATAGGCGGGTCCTTTTAGACGTCAATTATGTTGTCTCAACGACCGAAATTCATCGTGGAAGCCCTTTCTTTAGGTGATATTCTTGTTTCGTGGTCTTCCTAAAAGCCACTTGTAATTGCTTCTTCCTCAACTGAGGCTGCATACAAGGATTTGACTATCACTGCTGCCAACTTGAGTGGCTAGATCCCTGCTTGCTGAAATTGGTAGCCTGCAATTGACTTCATCTCAATTATGGCGTGACAACCTCGGTGCCCACTTACCACACAGCCAACCCAGGATTCCACGCTCTCGCACAAAGTATATAAAAATCAACTATCACTTTTCTGCGTGACCTTTTAGCAGAGGGAGAACTCAATATGCGATTTGTTTTGACCAAAGACCGAGTGGCTGATATAGTAACAAAACCCTTTATGCTTTCCATTGAACAAGTTCGCTTTTAGCACTCGAGTTGCACGACTAAACATTTGAACTCCACTGGAATTACTACAGTGATTACTTAGAAAAATGGTCAACCAAGGAAAGTAAGGCTCATCAATTCGAAAAACACAGCAGAATGTGGCAAGTTGTTAATTGATTACGTGTACTCGGAAAAGGAAACAAAAAGTGCAGCGGTGGTGGAAGGAACAGTAGAAAAGCAGATCGAAGCCCAGTCACCGCCCCGGTGGCCGAAACAGCCAAAGGTCAAAACAAACGCCAGAAATTATGGAACAAAGCGCTCTCATCTTCTCCGTATCTCTCTAGTCCCTTTCCGCCCCCCACTTGTCTCCCTTCGTTACATGCCCATCAAGTCCCTGTCTCTCAACCGCCTTCAACCCCCCGCAACCCTGTCACTTCACTTACCCCAAAGCTAATCCGCACTTTTCGCCCCATCCCCGTCAAGTTCCCTCTCTCTCCACACACACACACACACACACACACACACCCTCTTTTGCTCGTATGGCAAACGTTCGTAGGGACAATCGTTTATTGCTGAAGTGCATCTAAAGGCGCTCTAACGAGGATTTTGTTGCACCCACGCTTTTTGTCGCACGCTATCGTTCTTTGCACTTTTCACGTCAATGTAGCGCTACACTACATTTACGGGCTAGATTGTTCACGTTTTCACTTTCCTTTAGTATGCAGTGTCTGATTTGATACTGCTGACCTTTTCCTGATTATTCGGCTACTTTCTCGCTTCGAGATTCAATGCTCGTTCAGCGTCAGCGTGGTCATAGATCTAACACATTCAAATTACTGTAAGATTTTCGCTCACTTTACTGAGGAAAATAGTGGTCTTTTTTATAATTGAGTGCTTTGCATAGGGTTTTGTGGTGTTTGAGCTTGGAAAATGGGAGCTTTGGAGGCAATTTGGGGATAGATTACTGTAGTTAGGGTTTTGAAAAGGGGTGATTAATGGAGGGGCGGATGAAGAAGTACCGGCAAGTGAGTCCAGAGAGAGCAAAAGTGTGGACGGAGAAGTCGCCTAAGTACCAGCAGAACCGGAAGGTGCCGGTCGTTTACTATCTGTGTCGGAATCGACAGCTCGAGCATCCTCATTTTATCGAGGTTCCGCTCTCTTCGTCAGACGGCCTCCACTTGAGAGGTATAGCGCTGTAAATAACTACACGCACAAGCACATAATGATTGATGTGCTACCTTTTGGTGATTTTTGAAAATGTGTGGTTGTGGCAGATGTGATAAACAGGCTTAATGTTTTAAGAGGCAGGGGCATGGCTTCGATTTACTCATGGTCTTGCAAGAGGTGAAACTACTTGAATGTTGTATGTGTAGTTTGCGTAGATTTTCTAAGTACGATTAATACTTTTGTTCCCCCTGTAAGCGTTTTGGTTTTTTGTAATAACTATAGAAGCTACAAGAATGGGTTTGTCTGGCACGATCTTTGCGAGGATGATGTGATTCTTCCTGCTCATGGAAATGAGTATGTTCTCAAAGGTTCTGAACTCTTTGAAGAAAGTAATTCTGGTAAGCATGTTACTTCTTTCTTATCTAGATGCAATGCAATGAAATTCATATTATATGTCCATGACGTCTTAGGTTCCTGAGATAATATAGGGAAATGAAGAGAGTGGAAATTGGTTCGAGCTCATATACGTGTTCGGTCTAGTTGAGATGATGTCTTGTGCTGTATGAAACGAATGACATAAGTATTTGGCATAGTTATTAGCTTAGGAATCCTGTTTCCGTTAGGAAAATGAAATGATAGGGTTTGATTTGCTGCGCAAAGTGGTTCCCTGAGGTTTCTCTGACGCTGACCAGGCTGGTCGTTTCGTAGCTGGCAACTAAAAGAACATCAGAAAGTTGATTTTGCCTCGGTCATCAATAAGAAAGTGAAAAGAATCGAATGACGTGTTTGAAAGAGGTTCATAATGTTGTTTGATATTCGAAGGTGCTTGATTAATAGCAATAACTGACACAGTTGAGATTTAAGTTATGCATCTTCTGTTTCTTCATTTCTGCACAACTATGGAGATGGAAAGAAGTACGGTTTTAACATTAAATAAGGACGTTATTTCCAGGTCGTTTTAGTCCTGCTGATGTTATTAGATCACAAAATCTTAAACAAGCACCAGAACCAACATCTTCTAGAAGCCAAGACGATTCTTCATCTTCTGCAAGCATGAATGAGAGAGAGACTAAAAATTCTCAGGACGACGAGTTCTCTCCTCCAGTTCAACGTCCGGGTTCGTCAGGTATATCCCCAGAGGCTAGAGTGGGGAAACATTCCTCTTATGGAGGTTCTTTAAGCTTGACAGAGTACAAGATCTACAAGAGTGATCATTTGGCTGATGCGGCAACTCAGACAGAGGAACATGTAAACCGAGCTAAGAAAGGTCGAGAGACCTGTACAAGGGGTGTTTCAACTGATGATGGGTCATTGGAATCTGAAACAAATGATACTCATCAAATTCGGGCTCCTCGTGTAAAAGAGACGACTGAAATAAGCAGGGATTCAAGTTCCCCACCTCCATCTTCATCCAGTGCATCTTCGTCGGGTGGTAAAACTGACACATTGGAGTCTCTTATCCGAGCTGATGTTACTAAGCTTAACAGGTTTAGAATAGTTGACGAAGAGGAGTTTGGGATGTCTTCAAATACAAAGCTCAAGGCTTCAAATATGCTGATGCAGCTGATCTCCTGTGGGTCAATTACTGTGAAAGACCACGGCTTTGGCCTCATCCCAAATTACAGGCCAAGATTTCCACACTCAAAATTTCCCTCTCCATTGTTTTCAACATCGGTAATGTTGGGTGAGCTTGATTGCCTGGCCGAGAACCCTAGGTTTATGGGTCTGAGATTGGAAGATAAGGAATACTTCAGTGGGAGCCTGGTTGAGACAAATATGCTCAAGGAAGGAGGAGTTCCTGCTCTGAAACGATCGTCTTCCTATAATGCCGACAGGTTAGTCCATTCTGACTCTTATCTTGCTACACAAGTTTAACAGGTGCCCTTTGTCTTACATTGGGCAGCTGGAGAAGTTTATAATGCCATTGTGGTATGTTTTAAATTCAATCTTATACTCGTACTACTAGAGAATAAAAGTTCACTGTAAACATTGCATATATGTAACTGCAAAGAACTGAAAAACCCAAATATTATTCTTAGAATAATAGCATGACCCTTGGTATATGTTTGATTGAAATCATGACAGAATCTATTAGTTGACATGTTTTTCTGTTAATTGACATGCTTTTCTAGAAGTTTGATATGAACATTGTTTGTGGTTCAATTCGCATCATCAGAATGCAAGTCCTTCAAAAGCCCTTGTAAGTGCTGCAGGATTTGGAACATTTGATGTTTGCTTCGCCAAAGCTCATGGTCATAACATTTGATGATGCTAGACTTGATTAATGAAACTTTGTCCTTTTGTTGCGTGGATGTCAAACGGAAAAAACGTTTAAATTGATTAAGTGGCATTTAGAATGTAGTATAGATACACTGAGGATTTAGAGTCCACTACCTAACCGCACTTGTGCAGAGAAATGAGGGTCCTGGTGTAGTTGATTATGAACTATTTTGATTATATTTGCTCATCTTAAATTTTGAAAGAGCTTTATGATAACCATGGAATGCCCAAATACATCCCTTTTCCTGACCGAACTCCAACTTCAGCTCGTCTATTATTTTTTGGTTTATGTTGGGAAGTATTAGAAGTAGCATTCATGAAGGATTATGTGGCTTGTCTGCTAAATCAAGCCATGAACTCAGGGATGAGGCCGGGATTTCCTAGCATGGGGGTCCCTAGATGCCATTAAAAAGACTAAATTTACGTTTTCTTATGCTAATGCACATCTTTACGTGGTTAAACTATAGTAACCACAATGCTAGATTTTAAGCCATAAATGAGAATATTGGTAGTGACAACAGTCACTTCTAACATTACTCGTTAGTGCTCTTTGTAGTAAAAAGCGAGTTCATTGATATCCTAGCTATTTTTTGGGTCTAGTTATTAAAAAAATAAAAGGAGGTGAACAAGTAAAGAACTAATCACATGAGGATAATTGCAAAGGATGAGCAATGTCAACTTCTGGAGCAATCGATGCAATTCAAATCCTGGATTTTCGGATCATATATATCATGACGAATTCTTCAGAATGGGTAATAATGCACATAAGTATGATGATATTGGGCTATACGGCTCTTCTAGACAGGAATTCTCTACAATGACACTGTAGACCAATTGAAGGGTTGGTAAATTTACCAAAGACGAAAATGATTTATTTGATGTTATGGATGACTGGTTACGGAGGGACCGTTTCGTTTTTGTAGGCTGGTCATCGACTGCCGGGAAAGGGTAGAAGAATGGGGCCTATGTGCTAAATCCAAAAGTTAGAAGTACCCAACTTTACAATAAGAGTGTAGTCATTGAATATCGAAATAAGGGACATGCGTAAAAGTTTGATTCTGAGTAAGAAGGGTAAAAAGTACAAAAACCAAAGAATATTAAGTAAAATTATACTTAACATTATAAACCTAATACTTTTTCCCAAATGACAATGTGGGGCAATTGCCCCTCATATGGAACACGTGGCCTTGCCCCTGCATGAAATGTGTCATTTTTGTGGAGATTATATTGTTGCTCAGTAGAAAGTCAGTTTGTTGATAGGGTGTTAGTCTTGTATTAAGGGATTGCTTTTTACTTTTTGGACGGAAATCTTTTGGTTTTGTTGAAACAAGGTGGTTAAGTAGTGCCTCTTGCTCCACCAAACACTGGCATCTTAACCTGAGTATATGGTTCTTCTCTTGCGATCCTTCATACTAAAAGAAAATGTCTCCATTTGGAATGCAGGACAGATAAGCAATTTGATTCAGCTGCAGAAAAAGAAGACACAACCTCAGCGCATTTAAAGTGCATACCACGATCAATCATGGCTTCGCTGAGTAAGCAACCACGGAGTGAATCAATGAGATCCCCTGTTTCTGAGGGACCAAGAATCTCATCAGATCGAGTTGACAGTTCACGAATTATATCACCTGGTGTATCAAGTTGCAGCAGTAAACGAATTACAGATCCATCCGCAGGCAAGAAACAATCTAAGAGCATCGACTCTTTTAGAGAAGAAACGGAAAATGTGGTCAAAATCGAAGAAAGTTAAGTTTCGAGTCCTCCATTTTTAATGTAGGGCACTCATGTTATTAGTTAACAGCTCTTTCTCTTGTTTCATCGATTGAGATCCCATTTGATTTTTTCTCCCAACAGGCTTGCTTCAGGAGCTCGGGTTATAATCCAATCCAAAGCACCCTGTGAACCCGAGGGCAACACTTAGAAGAGAACATTTTGAAAGCTGAGCAGTGTTCTATGTGGAGATTTTGTTCGTCCTGTAAACTACGTTGTCTTGATTACCTTTTGTAACACGGTGACTTTGTTGGCGGGCTATTCCTTCTGTAGATCTGAGGGTGAGGAAAAGGGGCAACGGAAATATTTGTATTTGCAGAAAGGACTAGTAGTTCAGGACCACCTCCTGAGATATCTTGTTTTGTTGGGTTTGGGAGAGCTTTCTATGGTTACTCTTTTAGTCTTTTCCAGCCAATTATTGATGTACTAAAGTAAGTGTCTTAAGAAGTGCAATAGAGTCAAATGGTAATGGTCCCTGAGGCCAAATAAGATGTTTGGCGAGTACCTTTGATAGGTGTAATACTGCCAAAGATAGTAGATAGCATCCATACAACGAAACTCTTACCGCGGGAGACATGGCCAACGAATATCTTGTTTTACTACCAAATGGCATATGTTGACAAAACCATTTGCCATCTGGTAGCACTTCTATTGGAAAGGATAATTTGTATACAACAAAGTAATTTTGGACATATATAATATGAAATCTGGTTATTTTGAGGTCGTTCATATGTCACATTTGGTCTTATTGTTGTAATGTTTGGTAATTTTATACTGTAGTACATTTGGTCGTTTAGTGGTAAGACGAGGAACGCTTACTGCATTTAAAACCTATTCAAAAAAAACTTTTTTCGTACTACGTGCCTAATAATGTATTAAAAACCCAGCCCTTTTATCCATAGTTAACGTCCTGTAAGTGTGTGCTTGTCTTCTGTTCGTACGGTGTTTCATCGGGACAATAAATAAAAGCAGTTGATTAAGACTGCTCCAGTCAATAGGGTTCCCTTTCCAAGGTCAAAGTAATTTCGCACAAATGGAAAGGGGAGAAGATTCCCAAACTGCTCTGAGAAAGAGAATAAGTAGTGATCCGAAACACTAATTTGTGAAAAAGAAAGGAAAAATAAGTATTGGCATCACTATATGTTGTTGTAATTTGTGAAAAAAGTTGATCTCTTCTCTGATTTCCATTTACTCTACTAGAAATAATGCTTGCATTATGTGGACGTGTTAGATATCAGGCAGCAAGAAAGAGGCACGTATAAAAAAATAAAATAAAATATTGAATGTTTTGAATCATTGACGTGGTTTATCTTGAACCAATTGAGCTCTTTTATGATAAATTTTTGCTTTCTTTTGATCTGGGTCCAATTACATCAATATTTTTGATCATGAGCGGGGCTATAATTTTCATTTAAGGGAGGCAAACATATACCTTTTGTTACTCTCAAAGACACTTCATAGTCCACGTGTATAGACTTGCGTGCACGTAGAAATGCATTACTGGTGTATGCAAGAAGTTGTAATTCAAATCTAACTTTAGATTCAAAATTATTATGTGGTGTGCCTGGATCTTGTAAGTTGCACGATTGGACCCAGTGGCTTCTGGTTCAAAATAAAGCAACTAGGCTACCTGATTAAAAAGCTCTACGAGGTACTTACTTGAAAGAGGGAGCCTTAAATGACATGGTGGAGCTGAAAATGCTTTGGAACCCAAGTACAAAGTTTTTGTTTAGGCAGCTTTTGATCTGATTATGGGCTCGATAGGTATCTTAGTGCAGGGAAACTCACACCACGGAATAGCGAGCAGGCAACATGCATCTAGCTAGCCAATAGCTTTGCTTAGGCTATGTTTGGTTACCACTTTTTCTGTTCTTAGTTTATGATTTGAAATTGAATTTTCGAAAACACCAAAAATAAAAAACTATTTATATTTAAGTGCAGTTCATGGGGTAGCTTTAAGCATCTAAGGCTAAAACATTGTAGCTAGCAAAACTTTCCTACAAAAAACTGAATATTCTATTGCTCTCCTCCAACTAATCGACATAAATTTATTTTTGACAAAATATCTTCACTTTTGTCTGAAAAAATTTCAACCAGCAAAAAAATAAAATTCTACTTGGGCGAGCACCCTTAAGGAGCTAATTGGCAGCTTCTCCAGAAAAATGAGATCATTTGATAGTTCTGGTCACTTATATTGATGAAATGGATATCATGCCCGATTGAAGAGGACATAATATCTTCGTCTCATTTGGAATTGCATTGCCTTTGGAGGGAGTTGTATGGAGACTAGAAAAAACAAGAAAAGTGAGAAGGGTTTTTTTTTTTTTTGGGGGGGGGGGGGGGAGGATTTTCTGTGTAGGGGTTATGATGAAGGGGCAAGAGGGGGTTTAGGTTGGGAGTACCGTGCAGATGGTAGATAAAGATGCAGGGGTTTTGTCCGTGGGGGTTCGCATACAAAAAAGAAACGTAAGGGGGAAGGTGGGGTTTGTGCAAAGATGTATAACTGGTTATTTGAATTTGATAACCAAACACAACTTTATTTGAATGTTAAACTCAAGTTTACTAACCAAAAGTAAAACCCGTTTTACTGCATAATTTCCAAAATGAAATCTTTTCAACAAGTTTAGAAAAATGAAAATGAAGACAACAAATTTGCTAACCAAACAAAGCGTTAGCATCTTGATGATTGATGATGAAGACCAACCGACGGTTCACAAAATTTGAGCTACATTTTTCCAAGCATCAAACAAACCCAACATTTTAACATGGAGCTCCTTGAGTGAAAATAATATGAATCACTAGACTCAATTTTTGCCGATATCATCACTAAATTCTGGTCATAATTTTTCGGTCAGTTGAACTCCAATGCATTAAATATTTAGAATGGAGCCCCGCCTTTATAATCGTTTCAACTTCTAACAGCTTAGGATAATTCTACAATACACTAATTTGCTTATGTAATTGTGATAGGATTTGGCCGTTATATTATGACGCCAAGGAAATGAGTTCACAGTAGACGTGGAAGTGTCATGAGGATTACAATCCGAATCAGATGCCAAGTACGTTGGTTTGGGCAGAGCAAGGTTAGAACAAGGGCATAGACCAAGGCTTTCTACGCAGAGTCCGACGAATGGCAATGCTGCAAGGGCAAAGACACATGGTGAATATACCACGACAGTCACAGTCCAATACTTAGGTCTAGAGTCGAGGTCCGAAGTTAGGGTCCTACATGTTTCCTTTCTAATATTCTTTAGCTTTGGAATTCTAGAGTAAGAAAGTGCAATGTGAGAAATAAGTTATGTTCAGATTCTGAAATGAATTCTCAAGTCCCCAGTTATAGGGATTGAGATGGTGATGTCATTAAGCGACAAGTGGTGTTCCTTGGAAAAGACACCTCACAAAGGGGGGCCACAGATGCCAGTGCTACACAGACTATCGAATCACGTATTCACCAGGCCTGCCCTGTATAATGTTGCTCTGTCTGTTTATAAAGACTGCCCCACACAGTGCAAGTATAGCCAGAGAACCCCTTGAACTAGCCACCAGTCCAAAGCCCTTACAGAGTCCCACAGGGGCATCGACAAATACAGAGAACCTGACAATGGTAGGAGAGGGTCCTTACGCCTGACTGTCAAGTGGTAACTGTTTTATAAACATGAACTTTTCTGAATGGGATATGACCATTACCTATTGGAGAATAAAAGGGGTATAGACATGTTGTCACATGCATGCATTCATTTTCACATTGACCCTACTTAATTATCAGTTTTAATTTAAGGTGGCATATAGTAATCTCAGTCGTCATGTCAGTCGCTCGAAGTTAAATGAAAAGAAAAAATGATGATGATTTCGAGGATTGTGTCGACGAATTTCTCGAGTTCATTTACGCACATCTGCATATGTTGACTTTGAGACGATAAGGTGTTCCTGCAGTAAATATGAGTTGTTGTATTGGAGAAGGAGAATGGTGGTAAAATGGCATCTTCTCTGGTACGTTTTATGGGTAGATACACAAGGTGGACGCATCACGAGAAAATAATAGTATTGTCACCCAACCCAGCTAGTCAAGTTGAAGTTAGGGAGGAGGCGCAATATAATTATCGAGATATGGTTATAGATGTTGGGCATGCTAATGTTGACTGGGATGACTACCACAGCGATGACAGTCTGCAACAGTCGAACAAGGGGGCTAATGATTTGGTGAGAGACACGAAAGAACCGTTATAGGATAAAATCCAAACACACACAATTGTCTATGGTTAGTAGGTTATTACAGTTAAAATCGAACCATGGGCTGAGTGAGAAAGGATTTAATAAGTTTGTTACTTATATCAAAAATTTTTTGCCAGAGAATGAAAAGCTGCCCCGTCGTACTATGATGCGAAGATGATGATGAGGAAACTTGGATTAAGCTATGAGGAGTTAGATGTGTGCAGTAACAAATGTGTATTGTTTAGAAAAGAAAATAAGGACTTGACACGGTGTCCAGTATGTGATCATTCGAGGTATAAACCGGACAAAGGGAAGAAGAGAAACATTGCATGTAAGGTATTGCGATAATTTGAGAGGTATTGCTTTAACTCTATGTTGTTCGTTTACACATATTGCAAAACTTGTTGTCATTGATATTCCACTTAACTCTATTCGTTACATTTCTAGGTTCATGTTCCATTTGAAGAAGAAAGTCCGTAATAAAGCTCATGTTGAGGGCACAATTACCGAGACTTACGTAATGGAAGAGCTTGTAAACTTTTGTAACCAATATTTTGGGCCTAATGTTGATACAAGGTTAAATCAACTGGGCCAAAATGATCCCGGGCCAGCACTCATTTGGAAGGGCGATTGTCAACATTCAAGTAGTTAGGTAGTCTGTTCGGACGAACCTATACTCGGTGGCTAACAGATATAGAGTACATTGCTGTAACAATATACGCTATTCTAAATTGTGATGAAGTTTCAGCATTCGTTGATTAAGTTTCTATCTTCAAATAATTATTGTACATAATTGAAAATGTGTGATCAGTGGGTTAACTATCTTGATTTGCAGTGAGTTCGACACAAAATCTTTAATCACTGATCCTGCCGGACTTGAATCTCATCAAAAATCACAATTTGTAGAGTGGTTCAGAAGACGTGTAAGTCTTTAACCAAAATATACTATGTGTTATATACAACTATGTGGTTTATGAATATGCTGATTTATCATTAACTTTCACCGTCTTCTATTATAGGTTCAATCGGTCGATAAACCAGTAGACTCCTGCTTAAAATTACTAGCTTAAGGCCTTAGTAAACAAGCATGCATCTTGTTATGGAGGCTATATCATCAATGGGTTTAGGTTTAACGTAAAAGATGATGACTGGACAAAACAAATCCAAAATAGTGGAGTCTTGGTCAACGATGACTGTTATGAGGAGAATTGTATGGACTTTTATGGAAAGCTGGATGAGATTGTTTAGCTAACATATATAGGTTCCCAAAATTACCGGGTAATGTTCAAGTGTACCCAGTTCGATGTCACATGCAGTAGAGGAATCCGCGTTAGCTCGCAAGGGATTGTAGATGTTAATGTTAAGTCAAGACTTATATCAGATGAGCCGTTTGTGTTTGCTAGTCAAGCTGCTTACGCGGAGGACGTTGCAAATTCCAAATCTCATTGGTATACAGTTATTAAGTAAAAGAAATTGCCCGTGGCATATGACAGTGAAGTAGACACTATTCAAGTCGACCAAGCACCTGTCTTGGTACCTGTTGAGGTGAACAATGAGAAGGATGATCTTCCTCTTCAACCAACACTTGACGTAGGAGAAGAAGTCGTAGATGATGATGCAGAAGATGTGGAAAGTGTTGAAGATGATGAGACTGAGTCTATTGATGAAAATGATGAATTATTCCATGAAGAGGACGACGAGTCCCAGGAAGAAGAGGATGGCGAGTCCGACGATGAAAGATGATTGGCTTGTACTATTATAACATGCATTCTTTTAGTACTCGGTTCATATAGTGTTTTTGTACTCGGTTCATATAGTATTTTTAAACTCGATTCATATATATAGCGTTGTAACATGTTGTGCACTATACATTGTTTTTAATGTGTTAATTTCTTTGGACTTCTTGTAAATGAAGTCAGACATGGATAGATTATGGGCCATTTGTGATCGCGGTGGATGCCGAGCTGAGTCCACCTTGGTGGCTCCAGTCTGGTAATTGCCTGCTGATGACGAGGCACATAGTGCTCACATCCAGTAGGCGAGGGCCTAGCCCTAGGCCGATTCCTCCCACACGCGCGCTGGTTCTGTAATACTGCGAAAATTTTTGAATAAATAAGTTTGTGGTCTTTTTGATAATATTGAGAAAATGGTTTGAGTTTGTTTCTGAAATTTTCGGTCGAATGAAAAGTGGTTTCATTCGAATCAAAATGAAGGGAAATGGTGTTTTGGAGTTTCTGAAGTTTTTGGTTGACTTAAAAGCTTCAAGTCGAATGAAAATAGTTTGGCTTCAAATGAAAATGGGTTTTGCTTCGAATAAAAAGATTTTTTGTGTGAAAATGAGCTACTGAAGTTTTTAGTCAATTGAAAACTAATTCTGACACAAACAAAAATTGAACATTAACTTTTAGTCGACTGAATAGTACTTTTAAGTCGAATTAAAATTTTTTTGCTCGAATTAAAAGTATTTTCATTAAAGGTGTTTTCGATCTACTTAAGGGTGTTTTCGGTCGACTTAAAGGTGTTTTCGGTTGACTTAAGGTTGTTTTCGATCGACTTAAAGATGATTCTCGGTCGAATAAAACCTCAAGATTTTGGGAAAGGCATTTTCACGGCTGAAGGATTGAGTCGACCGAAAACTATTTTCGGTCGAATGCAAACTTGATTTTTTTTGTCCCATATAAATAGTGTTCTATTTCATTCCTAGCCCTTTTGGGGTTCTCTGTTTCTTTTCTTTTCCTTTGTGCAAGAGAGCGAGAGATAGAGAAGAAGGCTTGAAAAGCTTGGAAGCTCTAAGGAGGAGCTTAAGGATTTGTGGCTTTCAAAAGGCTTGATAAGGTAAGGGTTTAATCTTCGAAGTTCAAATCAGTGATGGACCAATCGCTCATGTAAGTCTTTAGATTCTTTTAAAATCCGAACTTTTTTAAATGGCGATAAGTGATTCTTCCTCTCGTTGGCACCCCTATGGACTATGACCCCCCGGGTCACTCCGAGACGGGAACAGGTCTTCGGAGGGCATCGCACCTAGTCTGCCTAGCAGTTGGGCATCGGGTCTTCCCCACCACTGCCAGGCCTGTGGGACTCTACAAGGGCTTGGATTGGAGGCTAGATCAAGGGGGTTCTCTGGCTGCACCGATGCTGTGGGAGCCAGTCTTTCCAGACAGACAGAGCGACGCTGTGCAGGGCAGGCCGGGTGAATATGCGATTCGACAGTCCGTGGAGCACCGGCAGCTGTGGACCCCTCAGTGACGTGTCACTCCTGGGGAGTGCCACGTGTCGCGTGATGACATCATCATCTAAACCTCTATAAATAGAGGTCTTGAGAATTCATTTGGGAGGTTGGACATTTTCAAAACACTCTCACTTTCTCATTCTAGAATCCTAGAGAGGAACATACAGGACCCTAACTTCGGACCTAAGCATCAGACTGTAATTGTTGTTGTATATTCATCCTGCACCATCGCCCTCGTAGCACTGCCACCCTTAGGCTCTGTCTGGATAGCCCTTGGTCTCTGCCCTTGCTGTGTCTCACATCAACATATTTGGCATCTGAGTCGGACTGCATTCCTTGTGGCACCTTCACGTCGACTGCGAACCCACTTTTCTTAGCATCACCACCTAAAGGGGTATTTTGGTAATTTTACCTATAAGAGGTATTTTGAAGTAAATTTACATACAGTAAGGTTATTTTAGTGACTTTGCTTATGGAAAAGTTATTTTGAGAATTAAAGTGTAATGAGGGGGGTATTTTGGTAATTTGACCTAAGAAAGGTATCTTTGCATAATTTATATATGGTAAGTTTATTTCAGTGATTCTACTTAAGGGAAGACTGTTTGGATAATTTAAGTCCGAGAAGGGCATTTCAGTAATTTTACACCTTAGAGGCGTTTCGGTAATTTTACGTACCCGGTGAGGGGAGGTTCATTTTGGGAGCATGTGTGAGTTCGTATTAAGTTACACTTTTGTTCTGGAGGCTGTATTCTAATGGTTCAATTATTCCGTTTAGGTTAAAGCTAAAGACTTCCGGTTAGGATAATTTAGCTGCACATCTAGGTAAGAGATTTTATCAGAACCTTGGGTAAAGACTTCCATCCGAACCCTAATTTTGATAACTCGTACTTGTAAGTACTCTTTTGAATTACTTATGACTAATGTCAAATTCTAAAGTATGCATTGATATCAGTATGTTCTTGTCCAGAAAATCCTAATATTGAACCTGGATCGATTATTTGAAAATCTTGTGATGCTCGCCTGTTATTGTGTGCTGAAAAGATTTGACAATTGTCTGTATCTGTTCTTCTGGATTGTTTTGCTTAAAACTCGATAATTATTCGTAATCATTTTTGTTGTTTATCTACGATTTTTCTTCTGAAAATTCTGATTTTTTCTGAAAATTTTGATTGCTGACTTATGTCAGTATGATTATCGTTATTGAAATTCGAATTGATTTCAGTGATTGAGCTTATGTTAAAGCTCATTGATATTGTTAATTTTTCTGTGTTGACCTGGGTTTCTGTTCTGTGGGAGGGCGTAATAAGGTTGGTTTGAATCCTGCAGGAAAAGTAGGCTAGTACCTAAGTGGACTAGTATTTAGTACATCATGCATGTGTACACTCTGTTAGCGTGCCGGAATGGCATTGCAATCGCCTAGGATCAACATTGATTTTTTATTTTCTCTGTTCTGTATAGTGCCGTGATTGCTACGGTAATGACTGGAAAGTATTCTCTGAAATAATTTGTGCTTGGGTTGAAATCCCTTGAGAAATTCAGTGTATTTTGAAAAAAAATGTCTCAGATGATCTGTGTACGTTTGAAATATCCTGAGAAAACTCTGTTGTATTTTGAAGATAATCTTTTATTAATCGTTCTGGAACCCATCATGGGTATCATTGTTTATTTTGGTATCTGTTTCTGTGAATTTCGATCATTTTGAGAATCATTGAGCTTTTTTTTGACCGTTTGAAGTATTCTGGAAATCTTTGTCAGTTAGATTCTTGGAATTGTTTTGTAATCCTGTTAGTAGTCCTTGTGTGACATTACTGAGCTCTCAAAATCTCACCCTCCATTTGGCTCCCTTCTGCAGGTAATGATAAGCTGTAGCAGGTTCGGGAATGGGTTAGAGTCTACATGAGGTTCCATTGAGCCCATCACTACTAGGTAATGAGGCCCCTGCACGGGTCGATACTGTTGATTCAATCATAAGGACTCGAGTTGTAAAGAACTTAGATTTTAACAGTTTGAGTTCGAGCAGCCTTGTAAGCTTCCATTTGAAGAATGTTGAGATAGTATCGGATTAGATGTTGTAAAGTATGTGTTAGTGAACAGATCTAACAGGTTTGATGTGATCTGGTAGGCTAACGATCCGGGAGTTCGGGGCGACGGAGCTCCGGATTTTGGGGTCGTTACAGTTGGTATCAGAGCAGTTTAGTCTTGTGGTATTAGAAGTATAGGCATATGAATCTGTAGGCATGGAACCACAGGGTGTTAGGTAACATGATTCTGTGGAATGGTATTCTGGTTAACGAGAGCGGGGTAGGATGATGGTCGCGGTTAGAAGTCTGCCTTGACTAGTCATTGTGTGGTTCTTTATACCAGTGTTGGTATAACCCTGATAACTGTTTATTGTATCCGTACCGTCAGAATTTGAAGCTCTGGTAGCAGTAATAGTATGGAGGGCCGAGAGGTCCCCGATAGATATGATTCTGATAGGTTTGTATAAGATGCGGATGGATCTTATCCTCGGTATTGGAAAGACTTGACCAAACAATCTTTAGATTTGGAAATGTAACGTATGGAGGCTTTATGATTGTTGAGGGGCACCTCTAATAATAGGGGGAAATAGCAGAACCCTAGAATTGATGGTTACGATTCTGAACCCTACGAACTAGATTCCGACTTTGATGATCTAGAATCTGACAATCAGCAGCAAGAAATACCGAATCTTGTTCAACCAAAACCATAATCTCAAAATGAGAGTATCTTGGTGATCTTAATAGATGAAATGACTAACTACAAGGAGTTATTGAACCCTATAGAGATAGCAAATTGGGTTAGCAAAATGGAGAAAATTTTGAGCAACTAATCGTATAAATTTTGAGCAACTGTATGTGAAGTGACGAAAGATTTAATTTGTTGGATACAATTTGAGAGACGAGCCTGACAAGGGGTGGAAAGAGTATCAAAGAATCTGACTTATCAGAAATTGATTTATGTCATTTGAGAACATTTTAGAGAATTATTTTCAACTGGTATTTTGAGAGATTTCGTGAATAGATGTGAAGCAGATTAAGAGTCAATATATGAATTGAGATGAGGTTTTGTTGCCCTGTTAAAATTGCGGTAAGGATGTTGTTGATGAAGGCAGGTAGATGCCAGAAGTCTGAGTGGGGGCTTAGGCCTGGACTGAGAAATAGAATGCTCCCATCTCTATCGACGAGCGATATGAAATGTCTTTATTTGGCAGATGTTTTGGAAGAGTCTAAGTCTGATAATGGAGGAAGGAATGAGTAAACACAGGGCGAATAGAAGAGAGATGAGTGAGAATTTCTCCGAATAGATTTATATGAGCTAACAGTTGTCAGCAAAAGTTTTTACAGTCGACACAGTACGGTGCCCCAAGGTTAAAGGTTAGGGCAGAGTCAAAGATTCAGGCCCACTTTGGTTCATTGATTCTGAGATCTGGATAGAGTTATGAAATTCGATCGAAACATGATATGGAATTTAGGGGAGCGCAGGGTGAAGACACTCTATCAATTTAAGGTATTAGAGCTAAATCATTGTATAATTTTGGAGTTTGACCTATACAGAGTATTGGTCAGGGTGACAGGTCAATTTTTTTACCCACCCCATGTGGTTGTGCGAATAGAAATCAGAGTGGTGAGTATGCAATAAAGTGACCGGATGATGTGTTAAGCATAGCAACACAGAGCAGTAAGTTTGAAATTGTCTGTTTGTGAGAAATAATCAGTTGATGTACCTATAGCTAATATAACAACGAGCAGTGTTCTTCGATAGAAGGAGGACAGGTCAGTAGGGGCTGAGGCCCAGAATATCAATTGAGGTTTGTTTAATGTTCTTAGGACGTTGTCACATCCGATGACGTGGTGCCAGGTACACTACAGGTTGATCCATTAGATGTTCATATATGGTTTGATTCTGGAGCGTCAAGTACCTTTGTATCCCTTACCTTCACATAGTGATTGAAGGTGAAACTTATCTGTTAAGAGCTGACCTTGTGATAAGTACTCTGTTGGGAGAGTCTTCAGCTATTTTGTGGTTATTTGTGAATATACAATCTATGTTTGGGATATAGATCCTTCTGTGGACCTCATTCTATCTGTTGTTCATAATTTTGTTATCATACTAGGTATGAATTGGTGATTTGCTAATCACGTATCAGGTATTGTTAGGGGAAACCCTAGTCGTATTTTGAAAGTTATACGGTATGCATAGTAGTTAAGTTGATGATTTGATTTATGAGTAGGAATAGTGTTTTGAAAAATGATTGGTGTTAAGACCAAAAATTTTGGTTTAAGGGTATAAGAAGGGATTTGGAATTTTGCTCCGTCATCTCATTCATGCTTCTGTATGTTGAATTCAAGGACGACTTAATTGAGTGTCAGCTTATGCTGACACGTCAGAGAAGATGTCATTCATACCGAGTCTTCTTATTCCTTTTTCGGATATTTATCTATTCTTTTTGAATCTATTTGGACTTGATGTAGTATTATCTGACCCACTAGCCATGGGGAAGTTACAAATCTTATTAAGGACCAATAACTCCTTCTGATTTTGATTGCTCTGAGTCGTTGGGTTGACTTTGCTTTTTCAGACAGGTATCATTGTTTTTGTGTCCGTCATCTCTTCTGATATGTCACATAATTCTGTTGTGAACTCCGAGAGCCAATATGCATGATTTTGTTAAAGATTTTGTGTTTTGATTTTCTGATTACGATTATTATTATCATTATTGGTATAGTTTCCCCTACCTGGATATGAGGTTAGGTAGATTCCCAAGCCTCAGATAATCTATGAGCGAGAATAGACTCTGGGAACATGGATTAGGTTTGGATAAGCTATTCAATGATTTGGTACAAGATGAAAATTTGGCTAGATCCGCGATAATGGACCGCTGGTTATCTGAATCTAAAACTGAAAGACTTTAACGGTTTAATTGGAACAGATGATTGAAGGATAAGGCTATAAGATTTTTGTAAATAATGTGATTGTGAATCAGAAGTGATGTGATAATTTAGAGTTTTAAAATTTAGTGGAAGTACAAGACATGTGAGTGCAAAATCATATTTCGCTTTGTGTTAAGATAACACATCCCTCTGTAATGACTCGGTAACAGTTTGGACTTATTTGATTAAAGGCACCAAAGTGTGCAACGAACTCATAGTAGCTATAGTTTTTGATCATTATGTGAAATGTATACATAATCGTAAGTATGCAATACATAGCTCTGTTAAGATAACCTATCTCTCGATGATGAACTTGACAGTAATTTGGACTCGTTGTTTTGAGGTATTAGAGTGTGCAGTGAAAGCCTAGTGGCTACAGTCTTGTTG
The DNA here is from genome assembly GCA_033070095.1 of Escallonia herrerae. Classification (NCBI taxonomy): domain Eukaryota; kingdom Viridiplantae; phylum Streptophyta; class Magnoliopsida; order Escalloniales; family Escalloniaceae; genus Escallonia; species Escallonia herrerae. The sequence continues at coordinate 58,365 of JAVXUP010003071.1, read as the reverse complement.
TCTGTTATGAGGTGTAAGTACTTATATGAATTGATTACCCTACCCAGGTTAGCCTTGGTAAACCACAGGTCATGTCTGACCATCATTTCGTATTTTAATATGCCTTGATCGTAAAGTTGAGCATATAATCATAAGTGAATTATGCGATTGAGGGGATCTCTGGTGTAGTATCAGCATAAGGTAGGGGAAATCTGTCGAATTAGAGCTTGACTTAATCTATTTGATATGCGCAAAATTCGGAGTGACGTAGGTTCTGCTCAGTGAGTTCTGTATCCGTTAAATCATCGTCCGTAAAATTCTGGACTAGTTAGAGTAAAGTGATTATCCAACAGGATTTCAGTTTAGTGTTATGATTTGGATTTAAACAGTTGCATATGGGTATTCATGGGACAAGAATCTAGGTGCGAAAGTCAAAGCTAGTGTAGCTACCAAGAGATAGTTATCAGAGTGGCACAGCGGAGGCATAGTGCCTAGACATCATAAGTGATAGAAAAATTCGCGAGGAAATTTCGAGGACAAAATTTTTATTAGGGGGAAGAATGTAATATCCCAAACTTCGGGGGCTATTTAAAATAGTCATCCGTGACCCGAAAAATAAACGGGTGCAAAATTTGAGCAATACTCGGGTATTAGAAGCTTGTGGAAGCTTAAAAGAATTTTGGGGCAAAATGTAAAATTTGAAATTTTGGGGGTATTTTTTTAATTGTGCAAACTTGAGGGGTTAATTTGCAATTCTTGAAAGTATGCATTTTTTGTCAAATTTCGGAAGATGGAGTATAAGGGAAGGCCACGTCCTGCTTGGTCATGGATGACTAATGTCATTATATTATAAACAAATGGATGGATAAGTCAAAAAAAAAAAGAACAACCAAAAAGGGAAACCTTTCCCTTTCGAGAAAGGAAGAAGAACCAAGACAAAACAGAGAAGAGAACTAGCTTCGGCAAGGAGGAAAATGGGGAAAAAGAAGGAGAAGAAAGGAAGAAAGAAGAGGGGAAAGGGAGAAAGAAAGAATCTCAAAATTTTGGGGTATGATATTGATCTTTAAATTTCAAAATTGGGGAAATTGAATTGAGAATTTGGAATGTATCTTGCATATACATGTATATATGTGTGGGTCTCAGTTAAACATGGTAATTAGGGATGGAAATTGAAACGAAATCGTGATAAATTGTGTACGACATGAAATTAAAATGAAAGAGGAAGAGAAAGTGATGAAGATCTCATGATTTCGCAGTGATCCGTGTGTGTGGGTGTGTGTTTTCAGCGGTGTTCTTCGGTGTGAGAAGTTGGTTCGAATTTTGAGGGTTTGATTGTGTATAATTGTATAAATTGAATGGATTTAGGGCATTAAGATGTAAATTTCTATGCGATTTAGTGATTAAAAGTGAGAAAGAATGAGAGATTCAAGTGGGATTGAAGGAGGAATATGCCCAGGTGCATGTGACGGCTGAAGGAGGAAGAAGATGAGTGTGTGTTGCCGAGGTGTGTTAGTATGTGTGATGATTTGAACAGTAGACGTAATTGTCGCTAATGCTAGAAATTACTTTAGGCAATTTTTCCCTTGAATTTTTATAAATAGTTAGGTTCAAAATTAGACAAATTCCAAAAAATTAACCCCCAATATTTTCACAAGACGTACGTTCTGGAAACTTTTGGGAATTTTCGGAGTCCGCAAAGAGGGCAAAATTGGGGCACCGATCAAAGAACTTTATCAGATTATTTAGCATAGCAAACCAAGTTGTTTTGATTTGAAATTTTAGGAAAATCTTATTTTTCTGATATAATTCATATTCTAAAATTTTGTGCAATTCTGAGGCCGATAGGTATTTTCGCGGAACTGGTCTTTTGGCGCTCAGTCTGGATATCGATTCAGGATTTTTTGTCAAAATTTTTTCTGAAAGAGTGTTTAGTACAAAAATGATATCGGGATGCTCAAAATAGTGGTTTAAGATATTTTGAGATTTTTCCATGCCGAAAACCCCCAGGGGTGTTTTGGTTATTTACCACCCTGAAGGGGTATTTTGGTAATTTTACCTATAAGAGGTATTTTGAAGTAAATTTACATACAGTAAGGTTATTTTAGTGACTTTTCTAATGGAAAAGTCATTTTGAGAATTAAAGTATAACGAGGGGTATTTTGGTAATTTGTCACCCCAAAGGGGTATTTTGGTAATTTGACCTAAGAAAGGTATCTTTGCATAAATTTATATATGAAAAGTTTATTTCAGTGATTCTACTTAAGGGAAGGCAGTTTGGATAATTTAAGTCCGAGAGGGGCATTTCGGTAATTTTACACCTTTGGGGCGTTTCGGTAATTTTACATACCCGGTGAAAGGAGGTTTATTTTGGGAGCATGTGTGAGTTCGTATTAAGTTACACTTTTGTTCTGGAGGCTGTATTCTAATGGTTTGATTATTACGTTTAGGTTAAGGCTAAAGACTTCCGGTCAGGATAATTTAGCTGCGGATTCAGGTAAGGGATTCTAACTGAACCTTGGGTAAGGACTTCTGTCCAAACCCTAATTTTGATAACTCGTACTTGTAAGTACTTTTTTGAATTACTTATGACTAATGTCAAATTCTGAAGTATGCATTGATATCAGTATGTTCTTGTCCAGAAAATCCTAATATTGAACCTGGATCAATTATTTGAAAATATTGTGATGCTCGCCTGTTATTGTGTGCTGAGAAGATTTGACAATTATTTGTATCCGTTCTTCTAGATTGTTGTGCTTAAAACTTGATAATTATTCGTAATCGTTTTTGTTGTTTATCTGTGATTTTTCTTCTGAAAATTCTGATTTTTTCTGATTTTTCCTGAAAATTCTGAATGCTGACTTATGTCAATATGATTATCGTTATTGGAATCCAAATTGATTTCGATATTTCCCGACAAATCAATGTACGTTACAAATTAATTTGTTTAATTTGTCAATTTTTTGCCTTTGTATTAGATGTTTGTCGCCTTAATGTTTTAAATGTCAAATCACCGTTTTGCAAACCTCGTATGAACATATCAGGGGGTCTAGGCAACAGTCTGGACAACCATCAACGTCCATGAGTAAGGGCACGAGTACTGGGAGATTGAAGTGATGGCTGGATACACCGAGGGTCGTCAATACGCCGAATGGCCGTATATGCGGCCTGCCCGGTACGACTGCACGTGCCGTGATAAGAGCGTCCCTACCTCCCGCTGTCCCTCCACAGATGCAGACACCGATTGTGAAGCGACCTTTGTTACACGAGGACGATATCTGTCGCATTGCTGCAGAAGTATATAGGATGATCAGGGCGCATGATCAGGTACAACCATTATATATGTTTATTCAACACTATAGTCAAATACTATCGAGATTAATGCGTCCATGCCTTTACATACTGCTGGACATGCCGAGTCGGATCTAGATCACAGTGCCCCTGTGGACGAGGTCGATCAGCAGGATCCAGATTTAGGACTTGCCGACTCCTGAGCACTTCCCTTCCTAGCTATTTGTACCCCGCTCCCGTGCCCTCCCTCCCCCCATACACACACTAATTCTATTGTACCCCGCTCCCGTGCCCTCCTGAACTTTGTATACATTTTATTTTTTGATTAATATAGAATCCATTCTTATATATATGTATTGTGTCTGTTTTAGGGTTAAATAATTACTGATGGATCAACAATTATTTAACCCTAATGTGCACTGAAAAATATTTGCTGGATTAGGCATGGTTGTTGAAAATTTGTAATTATAGGTTTTGGTTATAAGCAAATAAAAAATATTTTAAAAATTAGTTTAACTTTTAATGACGGATTTTGACCTTTAGCGATGAAAAATTCCGTCGCTAAAAGCCATCAATTTTTGAATAATTTTTAGCGATGCATGTTCCGTCGCTATATTTCTATCGTTAAAAACTTTTGGTGACGAATTTTTTTTTGCTAAATATTTTATGTAATAAATAATTTTTTAAAAAAAAAATAAATTAAAAATACAAAATTTCCGTCGCTAATTGTATTAATACATCCGTCGCTGAAGGTAAATTTTTAGGTGACGGATTTCAAATTTCCGCCGCAAAACTTTTAGCAATGGAGTTATTGGCAATAGACTTTTATCGATACGGTGTCCATTGCTAAAAGTCTTTAGCGACGGATTGGGCTTTTAGACGAAACTGTCCATCGCTAAAAGTGCTTTTCTTGTAGTGAGGAAGCTCTCTCTTAATAATAGTACTAATATTTATTGGCCCTCGCAATGCGTGTACAATATCGTAGTAAACATTGAGGTGCTGGAGAAGTGGTGAGTAGTAAGTAGTGAAAACATAATTTATATGTGAAATACCGTAATTACCAATTTATTAGCTATTACCGAGAGAGAAGTTAAAATGAAATACATGGAGAAAATTGCAAGTTTAAAAAGACTTCACTGCTATCTAGGGGCGGTCTTTATAAGTCATCCCCGACAATCTGGGTTTGCCATAGTCATCCTTGATGAAGATTCTAAGTCAATGGGCACGCTTATGAGATCGCTCTATGTGGGGGATGCTTTATCTGTACCACTACAAGAAAAGACGTCTTTTGCGACGGAGTTTGAGCGACGGAATAGATTCCGTCGCTAAAATGAGTTTTACCGACGGAAACATCCGTCAGTAAAACTCCGTCATAAAATATTATTCAAGCGACGGAATAACTCCGTCGCTAAAAACTCCGTCGGTAAAAATAGACCTTCACCGACGAACTTTTTGCGACGGAGTGATTCCGTCGCTAAAAGTCTATTTAACTCTCAGATCTGGTTTTCTCTCTCACTGCTTCTCTCTTCAAAAATTCCAAAACCATTTCCGGCAATAGTGCCACCGCCGTTCTCACATCCTGCCCCACCGCCGTTCTCACATCCTGCCCCACCTTCGGCGCCACCGAAAGCCTCGACACTGGCGGCAACCTCCCTCGACACCGGGGATGACTTCCCTCGACCCCGGCGGTGACTTCCCTCAACCCCAGCGGTGACCTCCCTCGACAACAGCGGTGACTTCCCTCGACGCCGGAGGTGACCTCCCTCGACACCGGCGACTCCCATCAGGTAATTTTTTTTATAGTGTTTAATATCACTACCCATTTTTTTCTTTTACTATGTTACAATTAAATGCCCTTTATGCTTCATCTTAAGCGTTTTTTTAATTTATTTTCATCCTTCATCATAAACCTTGTTACTGACATAAGCCCATATATCAGTATTGACCATTAGCTTGTCGACCATTTTCGGTAGCAATCGCCGACAGTCACTACGGCAAACTCCAATAGCCATCCCCCACCGACCATCGCTACCGTCCAACTCCAGCAGCCACCTTTGTCCGCTGCCTCTACCAACTAGAATAATGAAAATAAGCTCATCCAAAAATATGACTAGTTTAAAACAAAATAAATTAGAAGCTAAAAAAGTTGACTCGTATTGTAATTGATCGGGTTAAGTGGCGTTGGATCTAGATGGGATGGGACGGGACGAAACTGGGCAAGGGACATTAAAATTAAGATGATGCAATATGGGGAGGGGGGTGGTGGTTTGTGGCGCCCCATATTGTCTCCTTGATAAATAACAATCTTGCGACGCAAAGAGTAATTGAGATTACTAAGTATATAAGTATTATTTGACAAGTCAACTGAACGACATTATAAAGTTTAATTCCCCATTTTGAAATTTATGTGGAATTTCGTAAAACTTAGAAACATGTAGTTGCCACTTGCGCTCACATTATTACGGTAAGATTTTATGGTCCATGTACTTCAAGGCCTAGCACATCCGAAATGGACATATGGGGCTAAGCAACTTCCTTCGGCCCATCTTGTGTTGTATCCAAGAACCCAAAGTAGAGTAGTACGCCTAGTCCTGTGAGTCTGTGACAAATTCTAGCCCATCACCTAGTACATTTCTTGTATTCTCAGTAATTTGAAATGAATTTGCTACACTTCTAGCAACTTTACAAAATTAAACAATCTTGCTTGACCTACTAATTTGACTAGTAGTCATTTGTGGTAGGGCTTGATCATTCAATAGTCAATCTGGATAAAAAAAAATGTAAAACAAATATGTATGTACGAGTGTATGACCCATTTCAAACTATATTTAAATTGAATACCCTAATTCAAGCATAAAGGGCAATAGCGAAATCAACCGAACCCTAAATTGAATCAATAGAACCCCTAATTGAACCATAAATTGAAGTAATTGAACCCTAATTAAACCTTAAATTGAATGTCCTAATCGAATCGACCTAAATTAAACTAATTGAACCCTAAATTGAATACCCTAATCCAACTGAAACCTAAATTGAACTAATTGAACCCTACATTGAATGCCCCAAATCAACTGAACCCTAAATTGAATCAATGGAACCCCCTAATTGAACCCTAAATTGATGTAATTGAACTCTAATTAAATCCTAAATTGAATGCCCTAACCGCCCTAATCGAACCGAACCCTAAATTAAACTAATTGAATCCTAATACAATCGAACCCTAAATTGAAATAATTCAAGCGCATCGGATATGTGCATTTTGAACAATTTTTTCCCATTTGAACATTGATAATTTGTTTGATAATTTTAGGTTGTTAATTGTGCATTTGAGAATTGTGATTATTGATCTGTGATTCTAGATTGTTAATTGATGATTTTAGGTTATTAGCTGTGCATTTGAAGTAATTGCGATTATTAATTGATGATTTTAGGTTGTTAATTGATGATTTTAGATTGTTAATTGTGCATTGAGCTTTTGAGATATTGAGATTATTGATGGAGGATGGGACCCAATTGGATTGAATGTGTGATTTTTGTTAATTTTTATTGCATTGAGCTTTTTAGAATTGAGAATAGAGATTGTTGACGGAGGATGGGACCCAATTGGATTGAGATATTTGTTAGTTAGCGCAGACACGAACACCATGTCTGATCGACGGTGTTCGACATTTAAAAAACAAATTAACGTATGCCGATGTGTCTGGAGGTGCGTGTAGGTGGGCGTCGGACACGTGTCCAGAGGCGTCGGACACGTGTCGGTATGTGTCGGACACGTGTCCGGAGGTGTCAGACACGTATCGGACACCATATCGACACCCTCTATGAGGTGTCAAAATTGAGGTTTTCGACGAAGGATGAGACCCAATTGGATTGAGATACATGTTAGCTAACGCAGACACGGACACCACGTCTGATTGACGGTGTCTGACATTTAAAACACAAATTAGCGTATGCCGATGTGTCTGGAGGTGCGTGTCGGTGGGCATCGAACACGTGTCTGGAGGCGTCAGACACATGTCGGTATGTGTCGGACATGTGTCCGGAGGTGTCAAACACGTATCGGACACCATATCGACACCCTCTATGATGGTGTCGGAATTGAGGTTGTTGACGGAGGATGGGACCCAATTGGATTGAGATACCTGTTAGCTAGCGCAGACACGGACACCATGTTTGATCGACGGTGTCTGACATTTAAAAAATAAATTAACGTATGCCGATGTGTCTGGAGGTGCATGTCGGTGGGCGTCGGACACGTGTCCGGAGGCGTCGGACACGTATCGGACACCATATCGACACCCTCTATGAGGTGTCAGAATTGAGGTTGTTGACGGAGGATGGGACCCAATTGGATTGAGATACATGTTAGCTAGCGCAGACACGGACACCACGTCTGATCGACGGTGTCTGGCATTTAAAACACAAATTAACGTATGCCGATGTGTCTGGAGGTGCATGTCGGTGGGCATCGGACATGTGTCTGGAGGCATCGGACACGTGTCGGTATGTGTCGGACGCGTGTCCGGAGGTGTCAGACACGTATCAGACACCATATCGACACCCTATATGAGGTGTCGGAATTGAGATTGTTGAATGTGCATTAAATTTAGGTTAGTTAGGTTAATGCGACATTTTTAGCATGCACCCCCTGGAATCTCATCGTGGCTCCAGCACTGGCTATAATAAGCCCTAATTAGTCCTGATTAACAATATTTTAGTAAATCAATTAACCCTAATTAGCTCTAACGAGCCTAATTAGTTTTAATTAACCCTAAGAACCTAATGAAAATCAAATTAGCTGTAATTATCCCAAATTAGCCTAAAAGAACCCAATTATGCGCATATTGATTATAGTTAGCCTAATTAGTCGTAATTTGCACTAACATAACCCAATTAAGCCTAATTAACGCTAGTTATGACTAATCAGCACTAATCGGCACCATTAAAATCCTAATTAGGACTAAATAACCCTAATTAGTCCTAATCAACCCTAATTAGCTATAATTATCCAAAACTAGCCCTCATTAACATTAATTAGCCCTAACATAACCCAATTAAGCCTAATTAGCCCTAATTAGGACTAATCAGCACTACTTGGCACAATTAAACCTTAATTAAGACTAAATAACCTTAATTAGTCCTAATCAACCGTAATTTGCTATAATTATCCAAAACTAGCCCTCATTAACATTAATTAACCCTAACATAACCCAATCAAGCCTAATTAGCCCTAATTAGGACTAATTAGGACTAATCAGCACTACTCGGCACAATTAAACCCTAATTAGGACTAAATAACCCTAATTAGTCCTAATCAACCTTAATTAGCTATAATTATCCGAAACTAGCCCTCATTAACATTAATTAGCCCTAATTACCACTAATCAGCACTACTCGGCACAATTAAACCCTAATTAGGACTAAATAATCCTAATTAGTCCTAATCAACCCTAATTAGCTATTATTATTATCTAAAACTAGCCCTCATTAACATTAATTATTCCTAATATAACCCAATTAAGCCTAATTAGCCCTAATTAGGACTAATCAGCATTACTCGGCACAATTAAATCCTAATTAGGACTAAATAACCCTAATTAGTCCTAATCAACCCTAATTAGCTGTTATTATCCGAAATTAGCCCTCATTAACATTAATTATTCCTAACATAACCCAATTAAGCCTAATTAGCCCTAATTAGGACTAATCGGCCCTAAATAGCCCTAATTAGGATGAAGATCGGCGTTCTTGTGAAGGGCCGATTCTTCGAGCCACGCCTGTACTGGAAGGACTGGGATGCCGCTGCGAGGGAGGCCTTATGGGAGGAGTGGCTGGTACGGTGAAGTATTTTTTTTAGCGTTAGTAAATGTTGAATTAGAGTTTGTTTTCTGTTGTTAATTTGTGTTATTGAATGCCTTACAGGAGGGGTTCACGTTTGACATGCCTCAGCAGCAGGTACTGGGGCAGCAGGCCTTCTTTGCCTACATCGGCAAGAATTACCGCCGATGGCTCCACGACGCACTGGACCGGGCGAAGAAGATGCTGCCCGAGGGTGCCCCGATGACGGAGATGACCCCACATTGGATATCTCACCGTGTATGGGGGGAGATGATAGATCGGTGGGCTATGGATCCAGGCTGGGACGCCAAGAGTAAGAGCGGGGCCGAGAACAGACAGAACAGAGATCCGACGCACACGGGGGGTCGGTGCCACACGACATCGTCCGACACATGAACGCGGTCGAGCACCCGGATATGGAGGAGGATGAGGTCGTAGCTCTGACCTATACTCAGACGCACGTGCGGAAGAAGGACAAGGATGAGGCGCACCGGGAGGGCGACTATATTTCAGATATTGCCCGGCGGATCGATGTGAGTCAATTTGTTTTAGTTGTTAATGTTTTGTCTTTCTATCCTCAATGTCCGTTTCGTTAATTAATGCCCTAACATATTGTTAAACCACTATTTTTGTAGGCCTCGTATGAACAGCTAAGGGGGTCCGAGCAGCAGTCCGGACAGCCATCAGCGTCCACTAGTACGGCTGCGAGTACTGGGGGGTTGAAACGATGGCTGGATACGCCGGAGGTCGTGAATCGGCCGAAAGGTCGCATACGCGGCCTGCCTAGCACGACTGCTCGTGCCGTGATAGGAGCGTCCTCACCCCCCGCTGCCCCTCCACAGACACCGGCTCCTCAGCGTCAGTTGGACGACGAGGAGATCCAGCGCATTGCTACAGTGGTGGTGAGGATGATCAGGGAGCAGGGAGTTGTTGGACATGCCGAGCCGGCCCCAGATCAGCAGGATCCAGATCCGGGACTCGGTAACCCCTGATGAGCCCCTTCTCGTGCCCGTTCCTAGCTTCCCCCGAGCCCGGCTTGTACTCTTCTCCCCTCCCCTAACCGGCTGTATCCGGTTCCCGGCTTGTACATAATGAGTCTTTTTTATGATTGATTATATATATTTCTTTGTGTATTGATTTTTAGCGTTGTTGTTGAGAAATGAAAATTGTATTACAGGTTTGGGTAATTGAAAAATAAAAAAAAATTCAATTTTTTTTTTGACTTTTGGCGACGGATTAATTCCGTCGCTAAAAGTATTCATACAATCAGTTAATTTGCGACGGAATATTCCGTCGCTAAATAAATGTTTTAGCGACGGAATATTCCGTTGCTAAAACATTATTTCGTCGCTAATTTGACAAAAAAGAAAATTAATTAAAATACTAAAAATATAAATAGCGACGGATATTCCGTCGCTAATTAAAAATAAATCCGTCGCAAATAATTATATATTTAGCGAGAGATTTCAAAAATTCCGTCACTAAACTATTAGTGACGGACTTTTATATGAGGGATTTTTAGCGACGGTGAATCCGTTGTTAATTATTTTTCTGACCGATTTTTGGCTTTTAGTGACGGATTTCCCCATCGCTAAAAGCCTTTTTTTTTCTTGAAGTGTACATTCCTTAGCCGTGTTGCATTCACTTATTTGATTCATCTCACATCGCCTTTTACATGTGCATATTTATCTTTCTAATCAACAGTTATTTGCACAGATTTCAGGGGATAGCTATATTCTGCTGCGCGTGGCCACTATTTTTTTGGACCTGTGTAAAGTTAGTCAGGATACACCTGTACATATTCTCGTAGTAGGAATCAACAACAGGATCTAGCAGGGGGCTTGGCATCCCAAGCGGCACATGCACGCTTTTTTGTTCACTGTGAATGGTGGAATAAAAGCTCGGAGCCTTCCAGAGTTTGAAGCCAAGCTGTGTGTTTTTTGCTTGCTATGATCCGTATGTAGTGTGTTTTCCTTTTTTTTTTCTTTTATATCCTGACATGATAGTGGTTAGAACTTGCTATTGTAAATAAATGCGTGATATTTGCTCTGGAGATCAGGGTTGTCGATCTCAAGTTACCTTTTAGATGATATATATTTCTTATCTTTTCAAAAAAGCAAAAAAAAAAAAAAAGACTTCAAGATTATTTGATCTCGCATGACACTAGTATAAGTAGCTAAGTTTGAAAACTCATGTCCGTTAGTGTAATAAACCCTATACAGAGATAACTAAAAAACTCTGGTACGCTAAATTATTAATTAACCCTTCTAAATAGAGCTCCCCAAATAATTAACTGGGCATGTGTCGGCGTCGTTTGCTCAACAGCTGTGCACGCATGCGGCATGTGTTATAGATTCTTCTATCTATTGACATGGCACTGGGTGGATTCAAGCAGTCTCTTGCCCTAATTTCAGCATGATAAATACACACACACACACACTAACACTATAATCTGATCATAGCCTTGTTTATTAATGTCAAATATGACCTTAGTTGGTTCGTTTGTCACTCCACACTTTCTCTAAGCTTCTTGATCGTCACCGAACATTGAGATGCCGTCACGGATGAGGCTAGCAATTGGGTCCCTTGGAACTCTTCTTAGTACTCGGTGGTGCTTTTAATTTTTGTTATTTTTTTCGAAAACTTATGGAAAAGAAAGAGCGGTTGTCAAAAACATTACGTGATGAGAAAATTTTAATGAACAAATGATAGATATGATGTAATGCAACAGACGGGTCAGAGTTAACGAGATGGAAACTTTCAAATGATAAGAAATCAATGTTTATTAAAATTGTCATAAAAAAACAAAAACGAAGTTCCTTATATTAGTCGCTAAAGAAATAAAAGAATTTAATATCTTATTTAAATTCAGTGAGTTGCAACATTTTTACTCACACCACCTCTCCTATAGACTGTAGCGCAATTTCAAGCAGTTTTTCTGAGTTCATGTAAGGTTTCACCAGGAGTCTGAACAAAGTAGCTTTAGGTGTCCATCAGGAGTCCGATCAGTTGTCTATTAATGCAGCCGCAAGTGAGATTGGGTTTCATTTGAACTCTAATAAACAGAGGCGAGTAGAAATTTATTGCCATTTCACAATGACATAATTAAGCAAAGGCTGAAAAAGTGGTGGTACTGTAGAGGAAAATATCCGACCTCTAAACTAGTCAACTCTAATCATATACTACATACGTAGGTAGGCCTATATTCGCGGCTGGCTAGCAAGAGTTTGACAATCGAAAGCGGATGGAAAATGATTAGGCAAAAGGAACAAGATAGATTAGATAAGTCAAGCACATGAACACAAGAGCTTGTTTTAAGGAACTATATCTGCTGGGGTATTGCCAACTCCATATTAAATGCATTCTTATTATGATCACAATATTGAGATTCACAAGTTTGATTCCATTCACACAGTAAGTGTTACGTTTACCATCTACATATACCAGCTAGACCTCGATCTCACCATCATAATAATGGAGAGGACAGACTCCTCAGGAAACTCAATGGGGCATGCTAATGACTTTAGCCTGCACGATTTCATAGATGAAGCAAATTTTGAGCAGTTCATTTCTCTCATTAGAGGCGACAGTGCGGATCCTATCGTTAAATTTTGCCCAAACTATGATTGCGAGCACATAAATGGCTGTATGGTTGATAACCAGTTTGGGCTAACCTTGGAACATCAGTTTGAGTTCAATACTATGACAGTTAGTGATCCAAATTCCATTTTCGTTAATTCGCTGGCTGGTGAGATTAAGGAAAGGAGTGAAGAGCATGATGCGGAGGAATCTTCTGCAACAATAACTACAACAGCTACTACAACAACGAAGAGGAGTACAAAGGGTGATCGAGCAAGAACTTTAGTTTCAGAGCGGAGGAGGAGAGGCCGGATGAAGGAGAAGCTCTATGCATTGCGTTCCTTGGTTCCCAACATAACCAAGGTGCGATTCCTATCAACTCACTCGTATAATTTTTAAGTACCCTGATCGATCATGTTAAGCTCATAGGTCGCTTTTCTTGTTGGGAACCGAATTTAGTTCAAACGCAAATATCGATTCAAGCAGAAGTGCTTTTTTGGTGGTTTTGTTCTCGAAGCATAAAATTTGCATGTGAGCTACTGAAGGGCAAAAACAAACATCTAGAATACGCTAGCAACTTCTTTTGGTTTAATGTTGTGATTGAACCGCTGGCTTGAATTTCCTATGCATTTATTGATCTTTGGTGGTATCCTTGTGGAACAAGTTAATGTAAGGGACTTACTCTGCATGGGTGTGTATGCAGATGGATAAGGCGTCCATAGTTGGCGATGCTGCTTTGTATGTCCAGGAGCTTCAAATGCAGGCAAAGAAGCTAAGGGGTGAGATTGCTGCACTTGAATCAACATTAACCGATGGAGCAGACAGTTGGCAGGGAAGCTCGTTCAAAAATAATGCAAAGAAGGTCAAAGCTAAAAATCTACAACCAACAGTGAAGAAGATAGTTCAGGTTTGGTTGAGAGAGTATATGGTTGATTACAGACTACCAAAAGTAAATTACTTTTAAAAGCAAAAACACTACTTATAACACACTGGCATGTAATTGCATGTCTCTACAAAATTTCAGTTGGACGTGTTCCAAGTGGAGGAAAGGGGATTCTATGTGAGATTGGTATGCAATAAAGGGCAAGGAGTCGCAGTATCACTGTACAAGGCTCTCGAGTCCTTTACCGGCTTAAACGTTGAGAGCTCCAACTTGGCTACGGTCGATGAAAATTTTGTATTGACAGTCTCTTTGAAGGTAAGCTTTCTTCAGTTAGACATGAACTTGCCATGTTTAAAATTTTGTTTGTCGAGTGTTATAATGTATGCAAAAAAATACAGGTTAAAGAACGTCAGTTAGACATGAATTTGCCGAATTTGAAGCTATGGATAGCTGGGGCTCTTCTTAACCAAGGATTTGATTTCAAATCTTCACTGCAGGTCTAATTGTGACTACCTCGTCCTCACCATCTCTCTCTCTCTCTCTCTCTCTCTCTCTCTCTCTCTCTCTCTCTCTCTCACACACACACACACACACACTCACAGACACACAAAGGATTGTACTTTTCCATTTATAGTAAGGGTCATGGGCATGTACTTTTCCATTTAGAAGATTTCAATTTTCTGAGAAACGAATTTACTTTGTCGATTTCGTTCATGTGATGCCTAAGGTTGATAGCTTAAACCTAATTTTCCTTTCCCATGTTAGTTCTAGAGCAATCTTTTGTTTTATAACTTGCTATTGCCAAATATTAAATAACAATTTACTGCTAAAAAATATTTATCAACCTTTTCTTTTACAGTAACCTGTTATTACAAGAAGGATCAAGATCCTAATTTCACACCGGTTAGGAAAAGCTTTTGTTTTCCGCTAGCGTGCTTTAGTTACACGTGACATTAATGATATTGCATAAAAGAAAGCATTAACGAACCCCACATTATCATCATAATGTAATTGGGATTAAGTTTACTTGAATGAGCGATGGTGCAAATCTATGAATTTATTAGGTAGTCCCTTCCACAGCTAGTTGGAAGTTGGGTTGTAGGTGAATCAAGTTTGAGCTGAAGAGGGGTCAGTTCGAACACTGGTTCTTCATTTTCAGGAATAATTGAACTAGCTGATTCGTGTTCATTCCGAGTCAAGTATCATTGTTTGAATTAGGCACGAGTTCGTCTATGCAAAATCAGGCTCGGTTCTATGAGATCGTCTAGCTATGCAAACTGAGTTCAACAACCAAAGATTCAAACCCTGCCGTTTAACAAACTTTTGGATCTTCACAAAAACTGGAGATTCAGAAGCATAAAGGATCCCAAATCTAATCTGGCGTGATGTGTGTGTCTGTGTGAGGAATAGGGTGTCTGCGTGTATTTGTGTCTATGAATGTGTCTGTGTGTGACAGCAAAGAAGAGGAGAAGAGAGCTAAAGAAAAGAAGAGAGAATGGGTAAATAGGGTATCATGAAGGATGTTAGGTCTTCTAAATTGAAAAGGATTAGGTGCACACTTGGGCACATGTAGTTTAGGACTTGTGCTACATGTAAGAAATGTAGGGGTATAGTATTGGGCTAGGGTTTTAAGCACATTGAGTTTAGGGTCTCTGGACTTTAAACATAATATTCATGCATATTTGAAAATCTTCAAGCCTCATACTTAAATATATTAATTACTCCTTAGACAAACCTTTGACAAACATATTCATGAACCCTTTGAAGTGTTCATACTCAGCTCTTCAACAAACAAGATTCAGAAAGCTGCTCGTATTCAGTTCATATATTACACCAACGAACATAAACGAGCTCTTGGGGAACAAACCAAACGTTGTTCAATAATTGATATTTTAGGGGAAAAAAAATATAGCCAAACTAATCGTAAACGAAAAACTTATACCTCCTCAGTTGTCGCTAAAAACTTTAAAATTGTCAATAGATGTCCAGTTTGCCAAAAAGGTACTATAAGAAAATCCACTTTTACCGATAAAAACCGACAATATTTTCCCGATGTAAAGGCTTTTTAGCGACGGACTGTTCATCACTAAAAGTTCGTCGGTAAAAATCCCGTCGCTAAAAGATTAGTAACGAAATTTGGTTGTTCGTCGGCAAAAATTCAATTTTTACTAACGGAATTAATTACTTTTAGCAACAAAATGTTATGTCGCTAAAAGTATTTTCTATATTTTATCAAGTTTTTGAATTTTTAGGAAAAAATTTAAAAAACTTTTAGCGACGGAATTTCAGTCGCTAAAAATGACTTTTAGCGACGGAATTCTGTCGGTAAAAGCTAAAAAAAGTTATTTTAATTTTTTTGGTTATTTTTTATAAATTCAAACCTGCTTAAAATAATTAATCCTAACCAACCGACCCAACAACACTTTAACTCAATTTTTAAGCTAAGATTCATCCTTTACAAAGTTCAAGTAATACAAACAAAATTTAAATCATATACACCACCGACTAATACTCGATACAACAAATTGCATGTTTACTAAATACAATAGATTACATTGTACAAATCCCAAAAACAAAATAACAAGTCTCATTGAAACTAAAAAATATATAAATCAAGATTCTTGCTCCAAAGCCTGCACAATATCTCTCTTTCCATAGTTGTTACTTGTTTCTCTTCGTCAATCAAAACATGAAAAGTAGGATCAGTTGCACAAAGGAGCATCAGTTGTTACCTGACAACATCATAAATCACACAATCATAAAAGATTTTTACTAAAGAACCTGGAAGATGACAAGTAACAAATCCTCATCCCAAGTGCTTATAAAGCCTAAGGAACTTGTTAGTATGGCTCACAAAACTTATCTCGGGAACATATTCCAAAATGTAAGTGTCTAAAACATGTGAATGCTATATCATGTAATAACTAAAGAGAGCGGTGCCTAAACACGTGAATCACATATCATGTAATACCTGGCCTGAATTGTGCTTATGTTGAGATCAACAAGGTCAGTTAAAATACTAAATTCCTTTAGGAAGTTCATCAAGTTGTGATTTTCTTATTGTTTTTACCAAGTTGCTTATTGTTTTAAACTAATTTAATGTAAGGACCTGACAATGAAATGTTATGGATAACTTATCAAAAAAACTGTAGATAATGCCTCCCCTTTTCATGTACACTATGAGCAAAAATGTTTCCTATTCCCAACCACGTAAAATTACACCACATATAACATCTTGCATAAAGAAATTTAAGTCTTGGCTATTAAAGGCTTAATAACATGCAAATCTTGACCAAATGCAACAAGAACATTGAAAGGAGAATAAAGTACCAGGAAAGAAAAATGACAATAGACAGACCTCTACTAAGATTGCAAGGTCAACAACAATGCTTGTTACGTATCCAAGGACAACTCCAATCACAGCCCTTGCATTGATGATGAGCCAATATCCACAACGATCTGCATATATAAGATGTTCTTTTAGTTTAATGTTATTCAAGGAGTAGAACGAACAAAAACCTGAAAACCAAAAGGAACTCTAATAGGCCTATTTAACCATAACATAAGTTGGATAAAACCCATAATGATATTTTAGGATGAAGATTAACCACTAAGTGACAAAACATATTGTTCCCAACCCATTCTGGTCGTACCTAAGGGCCCACCTGGGGTCTTGTTTTGCGCGACATGTCACATATTCAACGGTCAATTTTTCAACTTTCTCAACTTGTCAAAATACGCACGTCCAAGTCACGTGCAATTTTCATTGACTTTTCGCTGCAATTCATGACTAAATTTATTTTTGTCACCAACGTAGTGACATTAGCGCCACCAACACTTAGGAAAAATATGCAAGTGGGTGCGACTCCCACCTTAAGGGGGTCGGCCACCTCCCATGGCAGGGGGGTCGCCACCCTCATTAAGGGGGGGTCGGCCACCCCAACCATGTGGGGGCTGCTGCCACCTTTTTTCCTTTATTCGTTTTAGCAAAATACCTCTGCAATGCTTGCTCATCACCCGCCAGCGTACAACGCCGGTTGTTGCTTGTACGCCGTCGCCGCAATGACTCACTCATGGCCGCGCGCCGTAGCGCACACTCGCGCGCCGTCCATATGACACTTCATTGCGTCCATGCACAGCACCTCTGATACAGCTGTTCCCCCAGGCTCTCTGTCACAATGCCGTGCCCCCGGCAGCATAACCGTGCCCATACGCGACTTCCATGACATGCCCTCGGCACCAGGTATTGTCTCGCGACAGTCGTCGTTGCACCCATGACACAAGCGGTTTATGGTCCGAAAAGCTAAGTTTGGCATTTTGGGCTTACAGAACTTCCGAACACACAGCGAAGAAGGCCACGCCTTTTTCCCTCATCTATGGGGATGAGTGCGTGGTACCAGCCAAGATCGCGGTCACCTAAGCACGACTCTCCCTAAACAGCAATCTCGGGGAAGAAGCAACCAGAATGGCAACCCTTGAGGGCCTTGATGAAAGAAGAGCCAATGCCCTATGTCAAATGAAGAAATATCATGAACAACTTAGAAAGTCAATGGGAAGATACTTAAGCCACGATCCTTTTTTTAGAGGAACCTCGTCCTTCAAGCCATCAATCACGTACTTGCTAATATGTCAGCCCCCAAGTTCACACCAAATTAGGAAGGCCCGTTCCAAGTCCATGCAGCCAGAGACAATGGCTCCTACCTCCTACTCAACCCCGACTATCGACAGATCACGGCCCCTGTCAACGGGCACTACCTGAAGAAGTATTATGCATAGTCAGTTGCGGAAGTGTTTCCCCCAGCCCTACCCGCCCACAACATAGCACACTTGACCACATAACATTTTTGTAAATGCATACCTGTTTATAGATTATAAGTTTTTGTTGATTATTTCAAGTTCTTACTCTATTCATGTAATGGCATTTTGGCCCAAGTTCTATCAATGCAAAGTCAATCTTTTGCCTCAACTTCTGTTTACCATACACTTTTTATTTTTTAACCTATGATCACTAAGTAACCTGCTATGGGCAGGGAGGGGGGAACATTCATAGAAAGCCAACATATGCAAGACATTCAACCAGGTCAAAAGAAAACAAACACAGCATGCAACAACAATGACCAATACAGGAAAACGTGGCAACAATTCCCATATCGTCAAAATAGACATATACATCGAGAGTTTGGCGGTCACTATCGGGCGCCATGAATACCACAAAGTAACTACAGAAGCCTAGTCAGTAATGATGCAACAGGGCGAGAGCCAAAAGCCTAAAGTGTCTGTCACTGAGCCTGCAGATCGGACCATCTCGCATCAAACTCGTCCTGTCACCTAAGCCGCTCTGCCTTTCGAGCCTCTACCTCGGAACGTTGCCTCTGTAAGTCGGCCACCAACCTTTGTAGGTCGGCCAGCTGCCTGTCGATCCTGGTCAACTCTCCCGCAATCTATGATTGCTACTCCTTCAACCTTGTCCGCCGCCTCTCCATCGTACTCCTCTTGCTCGTCGATCTCAAGAAGTCCGCCAACCAGTCCAACTGTAGGCCCAGTGATGTAAAAGGCATGAACTCTGATAGAAACTGTGCAATGAACTCTAAAGTCCAGCTTGCCGGTGACACACTAGCAAGGACAATAACCACTCCACAAACCCAGCACACACCAACCTCTATAGCACGGGGTTCTCCACAGTCACCCCCTCAAATGTCTGTAGAAGCGCTACCCTCACAAGCTTCAGCCAGTGCACCGTCTTGCTAGGAAGCTAGAGACCCTCCTAAGATGCCACATCTACCTGCCCACTCGAAGACCCTCTACTAGCACTTCGACTACTGCACCAATGGCACTCACTGCAGGAGTCTCTGGCACTCTTCCAGCCATTTGTTCACCAACAGTGGCTGAGTGCATCACCAGAAGAATAGCACCAGCCTTGATCGCTGACCCTGATGATGTGTCCAGTGGTTGCTCTGTAATAGGCTGAACTGGCGTCTCTTGCCCATGCACCAGGGCTGTAACCACCGGCTCGAGCTCCACAGGGTCCCCACAGTCACCTACAACAGTCTCTGTCTCGATGCCCGTCCACCAATCGCCACTTGCATCAAACATCAACTTATCGCCGACAGATCCGCCATATAGGGCCTCCACTGTTTCCTCAATTACAGGTAATGGACTCGATCGTCTCTCTAGCTTCAGCTCCATGACATACCCTGTAGCCTCAGTCTCCTTAGTCACCCCGACATCCAGTGCCTTGACCTCCTAAGTCTCATTGGTCCCAGCTGGCCCATCGGCCTCTGCTGCTATAGCCTCCTCCATCTCAGCCTCGGAGTCTGACTCGCTGTACCCCTCACTGGCTTCCTTATCGAGAACCTATCAAAGCAACCATCAATCAATATATCTATAAGCATATGCAAACGACATTGATAATGCAAAGAAAAAGAGCTAACCTCAAAGTCTGGCTCATCTGACACGTCACGAAACCTCTTCAACCTTGATACGCGTGGGGCTGATGTGCCTGCACTGGCCTGGCAAGCCATCTCCATCAACCCCACTTGCAGCAACGACATGGGACCCTTGCCGGCCCCTGGCACCCTCGGCACATGCACAATCGGCTCCTCTCCACGGTCCCCCCCAGGCATCTCATCTGGCCCCTCAGCACCCTCTTCCGTATCCCGCTTCGAGCTCGTAACGGAGCTCCCAATCACTAGCGCCGGCATCCGCGACTGTCTAGCAACGGATGTTATATCAAGCTTAACACTCTGTCGTAAGTAAACACATCAACACGCCGACGTGTGCTCGATGGATGTGCCAACCACTATGCCCAACTATCTTACAGCCATTCCCACCACCGGGCACATCCTACTGTCACCGCTCCAGCTGATTGTGTACTAGGCCGCCTCCACTCTGTTGTTAGTGTTGACCTAGAAAACTCTGTCATATCGTGTGTACTCGAAAGCTATCACCACACTCCATGGACTATCATACAGATACGAGGCTCCAAGTCACAACCGAAGGCCAGCGAAAGACGGTCCGGGCTGTACCTCACCATATAGTATTGACACTCAGCGGGCTTCCCACCATCATCTATCAAAATAGAGAGCCACCCCAGAAAATAGGCCACCAGTAGTGTCAGATGTTCCGAGCCAAGGTCCCCTCTCCTGGTCAGCCTCGTCGTAATCTCCTAAATGTGTAACCACGGTGGTAACCCATATGACGGATGCATGTCCATATACGGCCATGAAAAGCACACATCCCGCCTATCCAGGACCTACGCCAAAGGAGACTTTGCCCTCTTAATGCCCTACCATGCAAATGCCCACGACGCGCTGCACCACACAGTAACCTGTCGTGACATGCCTGGCAATGTCACCGTACCCATCGTAGGCGACGGATGCTTGAGAGGGTATCCTTTCGGTCGATAATCTGGAAAACACTCAAATAGATACCGCTGCAGGAACATCCAGTCCATGTACATCGCCACCTGATACCTCCCATGTGACCGCTTCATGTCATTCACAAACTGATCCATACGTGAATATAGCGTGCCCAGATACACGGGAGCCAGACCAACACGTCGACCCTGCCCCATCCAAATAGCAAGTGGGAACACCCTAGGGGCGATCCCATCCTCCAGTGTCCCCTCAAATACGTACCTACAGAAGTAGACAGACAGCATACATTAGGAATCTATCCTACAGTGCAGCGCATGGCAAAGTGAAGCGTTATCAACTGCAAACTCTTTTTACTTACAAGTTTGACATTCTACATGGCAAGAATGACACATACAACATACACAAGCATCAAGCAAAACAATAGTATGGACTTAGCTATACAAGAACATGGCTAAGAAGCCCACCATCCCGTATCTCTCTTTGTCGTGGTACGACCATATCAAAAAATTGGCCAAATTGCCCACCTTTTGTCCCGTCTTCTCCTGCGTCGCACCGAAGAAATGTTTGATCCATCCATTGTACTTTCCCTTCCGGTGCCTCTTCGTCTCAACCAAGAGTTCTAATAGCTACATCAACAGCAGCCGCTCCTCCCCACTCAGCATTGTCACCCGTGTATCCTCATCCTCGTGCATGGCCAGCCTTGTCAGCATCATCACATAAAGTAGCGTTGGCCCGATCTCTCCAAACTCGGTCACATATGTATGCAACTGCGTGATCCACCTCGATAGTAGTAGGGTCATACCCGGTGTATCCCTGTAAAGCTCTAGTCCCCTCACGGTAATGTCTAAGGATGGTAGCAACCCCAGTGACTGCAACAACCCTGTCTGCTCTGGAGACTCCACCATGTACTCACACCAGAAGCCCCACCCTAACGTCATTGCACTATGGCTATTGAACACTATAGGTGACCAGGGTATGTTCTCCCTCTCGACCAACAACGCCGGCATGTATCTTGGCGACATAACAAGTGCCTCCTCCCAGTTAAGAGCGTGAACATAAGGCGACGGTACCCACATCTCCTCTCCCATTGATGGACTGCTCCAAGGCATAGTGAAGGCTCCATCAACCACCTGATGGCCAATTCCCTCCGCAGCTCTCGATCTAGCGTACAGGGCACCACCCCTCCGAGCAGAGTGTTCATCTTGTTCGGCTCCGGATCAAGAGTCCTCACTCCACCATCATTGAATGTCAACGGCACCCTCGACCCCCCAGTCGACGCTAGCGGGGCCTCAACTACCTGAGGCGTCGACGTGGGCACAGTTGGTGTACCCCACGAAGGTCACAATGCGTTAACTGCCGCACCTTGGGGCCTCGCCTAATGCTTTAGCCTCACTTTCTTCACCACCTGCCTCAGCTCGGCCGCAACCTCGGCCGACCTACCACCACTCAGCTGATCCCCTACCTTCGCCGACCCCCCTACTCGGCCAATGCCCTCTACAACCGCCAATTCCCTTAGCCCACCAACGGCTCCTTCGGCCCTTCCTTTCCCCCTTTCCCCTCTCCTTCCACACACTTTTCCCTTTCCCTTTTCCCCACTCCTTATGCCGGCCAAACCGTCTCCCCCTCGGCAGACTCCCAAGGTTGTTGATCCACCCAACTTAGCCGATCCACCTAGGCGGGCTGACCCCGTCACGTCAGCCGACCCACTTCCTCTTCTTTCCTTCTAGGGACCTCCTCCTTCCCGTTCTCCACCTTCAACTTTCCCCCGCTACCCGACACCCCCATTGACCCGCCATGGGCAGCCGACCCCCCACACTGGTCGACCCCTCTCCTCTCTTACTTCTCCCTCTGCCCTTCTCTTCCTCCCTTTCCCCCATGCCTGCCAACCTCCCCATAGGTGCCGCACCTGCCGACCCCCGCTCCACAATGACCCTCAGCCACGGCCGAGTGCCTTGGGTCGGCCGTTTGCTCGTGCCACTACCCCTCTCCCCTTCACTCCCATTTCCTTCGCCCCTTACCTCCTTTGTGTGACATGCCTTCTCATTTTCTCTCTCTCTCTATTTTTCTAAGTCTTGAATGTGCATAATGAGTGGCAAGACTCCACCTACCCTCATATATATATATATATATATATGTCCATTTGACTTTCAAACCAAAAGTCTTTCCCCCCAAAAATCCCAACAACTCTTTTTCAAACGCACAACCCTATTTTGCGCTAACTTCTTTTTGGGCGTTATTTTTTGTTGGAAGCTGTCACAAAATATTTACGCTACCAAAAAATTGCACGCATTCCTATTTTGCGATGCAACCTCTATTTTAGCTCTACAATTCACTTTTTGCGCTACGCTACGAAACGCATCTCATGACATTCGAGCTACAATTTCTTTTTGCTCTCTTCAAAATTTGTGCTATCAAATTTTCGCGCTACAAAAAAAATTACCACTTTTTTACGCAACAATGTCTATGCACGGGGTGCCCGCTTGGGTTGCGCCCCCCCACCACACGCGAAGGGCTTATGTTTCCAACCCATTCTAGTCATACCTAAGGGCCCACATGGGGTCCCGTTTTGCGCGAGACACCACATATTTAACGGTCAATTTGTCAACCAGTCAAAATACGCACGCCCAAGTCACGTGCAATTTACATTGACTTTTCGCAGCAATTCCTGACTAATTTATTTTTGTCGCCAACGTAGCAACATTAGCGCCACCAACACTTAAGAAAAATATGCAAGTGGGCGTGAATCCCACCTTAAGGGGGTCAGCAACCTCCCTTAAGGGGGGGGGGGGTCAGCCACAATCTTTAAGGGGGGTTGGCCACCCTTATCATGTGGGGGTTGCTGCCATCTTTTTTCCTTTATTCGTTCAAGCACACTACCTCTGCAATGCTCGCTCATCACTCGCGACCGTACGATGCCCATTGTCGCAGTGCTTCAGCACGAGGATCCTTTACAATGGGATAGGCTCACTACCACAGAAGCTATTGCCGTCTTCATTCAGGGGGCTCCGCTCGTAGTGCTCTGGCATGAGGACCCCTCTCAGCGGGATAGGCTCGCTACCACAGAAGCTATTGTCGTCTTCATTCCAGGGGCTTCATTCATAGTGCTCCAGCATGATGACCCTTCGCAGTGGGAAAGGCTCGATATCACAAAAGTTATAGCCGCCTGGGGTGACTTGCATAACACTAGGCATGTCTAAGCTGCAACCACGTCCATTCTCGTTACCAGTGATCATCAGCGCCCCTAGGACGATGACCCTTGGGTTATTCTGAGACGGGAGCAAGTCTTTGGAGGGCATCACGCCTAGTCTGTTGGAAGTTGGTCATAGGGACCTTCCCTCGTTGCTGTTAAGTTCTTTTCGCTTCTTTTGACCTCTGTGGGATTCAGTAAGGGCTTGGACCAGTGGCTGGGGGCTTACTCTGATCATGCCGACACTGTGTGTGGTCAGTCTCCTCAAACAGGTAGGCGACGCTGTGTGGGGCAGGCAGCGCGAATTTGGAAATTGACAGTCTATCGGAGAATTGATATTTTTGGACCCCTGGTGACATGTCACTCTTAGGGGATGAAGCGTGTCAGCTGATGACACCATGATGACACAGACACATTTTCCCCTATAAATAGGGGACTTTGAATTTCATGTTCAAGAGAATTCCCTCATTTGACCATTTTTTTTTCACTTTAAAATCCAAATCTTCTGGAATTCTAGAGAGAGAAACACATTTGGACCCCTGATGCTGGACCCTAGTTTGGACTATCGACTGCCGATCCCTATTTGTCTTTGCCTTGTCTCCACAGCACTGCCAGCCCTTACGGCCTATCTGGAGAGCCTTGCTCTCTGCCCTTATTCCACCCTCATTGTCTCTCACTTTGTACATCTTGAAGCTGACTCAGACTGCATCCTTTGTGGCACCTCCACGTAGATACAAACCCACTTTCCTTGGCATCACATACAATTGACACCTTTTTTCCTACAAGATATATGTACAACCACACTATTCTAGCGTACATTTAAGAAAAACCACAGTTCATTGAAACACTTACTTCAAAATAGATCCATAAACAAAGATTAACTCGAAAAGAGGAGATTGCAGGACTATTCAATTAATTTGCCAACCCAAAATAGCTAAAGATTTCATTCATTATTCTTGTCTCACTTTATCGCTTTTGGTCCTAATGCTTTGAATATTGTTCAAGTAAAAGCACAACTGCTATTGATGTACTTAGTGCTAAAGACCATGTCACTGTTTACATGTCAAACCTAATTCTAAAAGTGATTTTATATAGCACCCTTTTTTTCTTAGCACCCTAATTAAAACCCTTAAACTTTAAAACCCTAATCTAAAACAAATTAACAATCAATTAGTCCATTAGAAGAACAAGAAAACAAAAATCTAACAAATCTATTCTAGAAAAAGAACAAGAAAGTCATTAATGGAAGAAGGAGGAGAAATTAAAGAGAGAGAACGAGATTGAGAAAGAGAAGGAGACGAGAACCTACATTTGGCGAGACTCGAGATATAGGGTTATAAAGTGGTCGCTGCGACCGACCGGTGGAGTCTAGAGTCCAGACCAGAGAGAGATAATAAGACTCACAAGTCACATAGACCAAAGAAAGAGGTGAGAGTACGTCGTATGTGGGTTCTGAAGTTGCAGAGATCTAGTGTGGTTCCACCCCTAGCGGCGATAGCGGTGGTGGGGGTGGGTGGCATTAAAGGTGCGTGGCATTAAAGGTGGGCTTCGGTGGTGGAAAGGTGAGAAAAATCAAGAGAGAGAGAGAGAGAGGGTGAGCGGTGGGAGAACATAAAGAAGGGTAGAGTTTCTCTAATTTTAATGGCTTTTAGCCATGAATTATGGCCGTCATTAAAAATTCATCACTGGAGGTCATTAAAATTTTCAAAAAAAATACTTTTAGCGTTGGAACATTGTTTGTCGTTGATTATCCGTCACTAAAAAATCAAAAATAAATTTTTTGAGCCAAAAAATCCGTTCAAAAATTAAAATTCAAAAATGATAATTAGCGATGGATTTTTTCGTCGGTAATAGTTCGTTGAACCCGTCGGTAAAGAGATTTAGCGACAGACTATTCCGTCGCTAAAAGTGACCTTTACCGACGGAATTCTATTTGTCACTAAAAGTCCATAAAAAATGATCTTTTTGTTGTAGTGAGGGGATAAAAAATCGTAAAATGGAGCAATTACATTTTGTTAACTTTGACAGTCTTTAGAGCTGGTGAGAGGAATATTAATTAGATTGTCAAACCTCAGAAGCTTGCAAACTTAATAAGCATATGTATGAAACTAAGAAAACAACTCTACTATTATTTTGACAAATTCCACTTTGATAATACATGAATCTTTATAGTAGAGAGTGTTGTAAATTATGGTTTTAGTGATGAAAATAAATGTTTGGAAATATTTTCAGTGATATTTAATTAAATTAAGTCTGTAGCACGGTTTATCCCCATGGTTTCTTCCACATGTAGGACACAGAACCCGAAAAATCTTTCCTATCACTCTGAACTGATCTAGCTCCTGCACTCTGTGCTACTCTGAATTCGACACTCTACCCAGACCTTATTCCCTAAACGTGCCCCATCCTCTG
This sequence comes from Escallonia herrerae, assembly GCA_033070095.1. NCBI lineage: Eukaryota > Viridiplantae > Streptophyta > Magnoliopsida > Escalloniales > Escalloniaceae > Escallonia > Escallonia herrerae. The sequence continues at coordinate 31,823 of JAVXUP010003071.1, read as the reverse complement.
ACCTTGAGCACTCTATTGTGCTGAAGAAGAGAACTATTGATGCTTGCCAGCCTCGGAAGCTCTACTCTCTTCCCTATCCCTCTGACCACCTTGTCGTTGTTCAATTCTCTTCTTATTGTCCAACTTAGAATGTTCCAATGCACGTGCCAGATAAACACAATCTACATAGCTCGATAAATTAGCAGAAATCACCCCATCTCTCAGTCCTAGCTTAAGTCCCCACTTAAACTTCGGACATCTGTCTGCCTCAGTAGGTAACATCCTAATTGCAGACCTCACTAGGTGCTAGAATCGCACCTTAAACTCATCCACCGTCTCCCGATCTGCTTGGGTTACATTGGCAAATTCTCTCAACATTTACTCACGATAGCTCACAGAAAAATACCTATTGTCAAACAATTACTTAAATCGTTGCTAAGTCATCTCAGTCCTTTGTTGAGAAGTCATGCCATTTTCCACCATCTTCCACCACTGATCGGCCTCACCCCTTAGCTTATATACCGCAAATTTGACTTTTTGTTTCTCGGTGCATTTTATGGCTCGAAAGACCTTCTTCATTTTTGCAATCCAAGCCTCTGCCTCTATAGGGTCCACTGATCAACTAAAATTCAAAGCATTCTACTTGTTAAACTCACTTAGGGTACTTCCCTCGTGAAGCTATGGCTGCGGCTGAGCTGAGTAACCAAATTCTGGGCCATAAGTGCCAGAATTTGATTCATAGTGTTGAGTACTGCAACTAAGGGTTCTGGGATATGCTGTTTTTGTTCTACATGGGATATCTCCCCTACTGGGGCCTCTTGACCTCTAGTACGACTTCCTGTATGCACTCCGCTATGGCCTCCAACAGGCCTTCGGTATGGCCTTCTGGACCCCTGGTGCTGTCTCTACGGGTGCGTGCCATACTATATAAAAGTATATTACTATCGGAGTCGCGCAAATACCTTTCCGAACGACTATGCAATCTAAAATTACTAATCATATATATTATCAAATATATCTTCATCAAAACGAAACTCACATACCTAGCCACTAGTGTGCTTCACTAAATTATTAATTTTTTTTCCTGACTCTCTTGTCGAAACCTAGGCTTTACCTCACAGGCTTTTAAAGTCTACAGAATCATATACCTATGCTCTGATACCAACTGTAACATCCTGCAATTTTCTAAAACGTTAAATAATAGATCAATCAATCACTAATCGTTTGATTACCTAAATTCTATAAGAAAGCCCCAATGTGTATCAAAACTTCTACAATAACTCAAACTCTCAATTACATTGTTCTTAAATAAAACCCTAAATTTTAAATACTAGAAAAATTAAGTTAAACATTACTTCCCTCGTAGGGGCTTAACTAAAGAAATAATAGAATTTTCAGTCGACTTCTTATTCAGGCTTTAATCATTCCAAATATCCTATTGTTGGTTATCACCTGCGAAAAGGAAACCAACGGAGAGTGAGCTTTTGAGAGCCTAGTAAGGTTGATCAAATATTTAAAAACAAGAAAACGATGCAGACGATTTTACATTTGCAGTCAAATGATAATTTTTAAAATGATTTTTCAAATAAAAGCAATGCATTTTGATATAAACACAGGGACGAGTATCAACTCAATCCATCAATTACACTACAAGAAAAAGGACTTTTAGTGACGGGCACTTTCGTCGCTAAAAGTCCGACCTGTCGCTAAAAGTTTGACATCCATCGGGAAAACGTTTCCGTCGCTAAAACTCTGTTGCCTATAACCCCGTCTCTAAAAGTTTTGCTATGGAATTTTTCAATCCGTCGCCTAAAGTTATCTTCGACGACGAATGTACAAATACAATTTGCGACGGATTTTCTGTCACTTCTATTTTATATTTTTTAATTATTTTTTTCAAAAATAATTTCTTACCTAAAATATTTAGCGACGAAATTTCGTCGCTAAACGTTTGTCATTTAAAACTTTAGCGTCAGAATTCCTGTCGCTAAAAGTCATTCATTTAATAGTAGTTAGACTTTTAGCGACTAAATATAGTCCGTCGTTAAAAGTCAAACTAATTTAAAAAAATTATTTTTTTAATACCTAAAAAATAGTTCACAATCCAACAATAAAATGTATACAAAATTCAGGATGGCACGGGAGCAGGGTACATTAATAGAGTAAGGGAGGGGAGTACAAGTCGGGGGGGGGGGGGTGCACAGGAGCGGATAGAAAGAGCTAGCTAGGAGGGGAAGGGCTAATCAAGGTTCGGCGAGTCCCAGATTTGATGGGTCCTGCTAATCGTCCTCGTCCATGGGGGCACTGTGATCCGGATCTGGCTCGGCATGTCGAATAGTAGTGCTTTGCATGTAAAGGCACAGACGCATTAATCTCGATAGCAATCGTATGCAGTGTTCACTAATTAAACGTATATAGTGGTTATACCTAATTATGCGCCATGACCCTCCTATAAACCTCCGTAGCAATGCGATGAACCTCGTCCTCATGTAACGATGAGCGCTCTACAGTCGGTGTCTGCGTCTGTGGAGATGTAGCTGGATGGGGACGCTCCAATCACAGCACGTGCAGTCATACCGGGGAGGCCGCGTACGCTACCTAATTAAAACTGATTAACTCTAATTAAACTCTAGTTTACAGTAATTATTTTTAATTAAACCCAACTAACTCTGATTAACCCTAGTTAAAATTGATTAACCCTAATTTTCTGTTAATTTAATCTCTAATTAGCCCTAATTACCGTTGATTAACCTAATTAAACCCTGATTATCCTTATAAATTGTAGACAAACCCAATTAGGGTAATTAACTGTAATATGTTTAATTAGGCTCAATTAGCTTTAGGTAGCCCGAATTAGCCGAATTAATCCCTGAATAACACTAATTAAATCTAATTAAATGCATTTAACTGTAATCAATCCTAAATAGCTCAAATTACCCTAATTGCACCTAATTAATGCATTAACTCCACATGTTCACCTTAATTAGTTATTATTTATTTAGGTTCGGTACAGAATTATTTGGTTATAGTGAACTTAAGCAGAGAAAATTATCATTCATGAATCCTTTAATATCTAACGATCCACCAAATCGGTATTCTCAAGTAAACCCGGTGCTTTTGGTTGGTAAGTAATGGACTCAAAAATTTTCCTTAGCTCGTCATGTTGCACCATCTCATCTAAGATTTTATCTTCTGGGACTTCAAACAACACTTTTGGCCCGTAACTCTCCATGTCTTCAGAAGAAAAGACTTTCTGAGACAAAAGATCTTTATCAGTATGTTGCAGACATTAGAGATGTCAATGGGCTGGGCTTGGGCCGGCCCAGCTCGGGCTCATCGGGCTTGCCGTGAAATCGAGTCGGGGCCTGGCCAGTGGGGTTGCAAACCGGGCCAGGCCGGGCCAGATAAAGGGGAAATCTGGGCCCAGTCCAAGCCCTGGCCCTAGGCCCAATATCTAGGGCCGGGCTTAAGTCGGGCCCGGGCCCTATATATATATTTTTTGCATTTTCTTGTTATTCAAAGTAAAGGCTTGAATTACAGTAACTTTTTGAAAAAATGCATGGTGGAATATTTGAAATAAGCAAACGTGGCGTAGCATGTTTCCTATTGTTAAAAACATATATTTCCGTTGTTAAAATCTATAAAGATATTTTTTTTGGTTGCTAAGCGCATACAATCACACGTTTACAGTATTTATGATCATAATCCAAGTATCGACTAAAGCTTTGTGGCTTTATCATTTTCATTCGCTCGCTTGAAAACTACTAGTATTTTCTTTACATCTTTAAATTTTGTATGAATCTTTCTGAGAACTCTTATGATAAGATATGAAAGGAGGAAAAGGAAAGGAAATGAAAGGAATATGGTTACCAAAAAGAAATTTGTTTCCAAGAGAGTAAACCAAATGGAACTCTTTCCTATTTTTGAGAAGAAAACAGGAAAAGTCATAGATGTTAAGTCAAATCCAGCGATGGCATGACATTTCTTGTGGCGCTATAAATTTGCACTGTGCTAGCCATCCCCTTCCATTACTCACCCATAGCTGTCTTCTACCTTGAGAAAGAAAATGGGCTCGCAAAGATGTGAAGCTCTTTCCCGTGTCTTCCTAGTCTCCTTCCCAGGCCAAGGACATGTCAACCCGTTACTCAGGCTTGGAAAGCTCCTTGCTTCCAAAGGCCTTCTCGTTTCCTTCTCAACCCCTAAAACCGCTGGCAAACAGATGAGGAAAGCGAGCAACATCACTGATGAACCAAGACCGGTTGGTGATGGTATGATCAGGTTTGAATTCTTTGAATATGGTTAGGGAGAGGATGACTCTAGATGTGGAGATCTTGACACGTACGTGCCACAGCTTGAACGTGTAGGCAAGGAGGTGCTTCCTCGCATGCTCAAGGTACACGAGGACGCGGGTCAACCCGTTTCCTACCTCATCAACAACCCATTTATTCCATGGGTTTCAGATGTGGCCGATGAACTCGATAGATGTTGAACCGGGCCAGTAAAGCCGAGCTAGAGATAGATGTTGAACCGGGCCAAACTGGGCTTTTTTCAGGCCGGGCCAGAACCGGGCTTTTTCGGTCCGGGCCTGGCCCGGGCTTTTTCCAGATTTTCTTGGCCTGGTCCAAGCCCAGGCCCAAAGCCCAACTGTTTAGGGCTGTCACTGTTCACCAAGAGGGACGGGCCAGCCCGGACAGGGTGGGGCCAGCCCGCGGGCCACCCAACCCTTTTGACAACTCTAGCAAACATTTCTTGCCTTCCATTGTTCCTGAGGTAATTAGATGGTAAATATACACAGTTTTTTTCAGACCGATCCCGTATGCCGACATATGGCTTGCCTTTCAACTGATGGGTTCCAACCAATATCAAGCAAAATAACTCTCGACGCCCCAACCAAATTTATGCCCCACATAGCTTGCCTTTCAAACCTTATTTAGCTTGAATTAGCCCTCATTAGCATTAACCTTATTTAACTCGAATTAGCCCTAATCGTGCCCCACATAGCTTGCCTTTCAAACCTCATTTAGCTTGAATTAGCCCTCATTAGCATTAACCTTATTTAACTCGAATTAGCCCTAATCGGCCCGGGTTGGGGCGTCGAGAGTTATTTTGCTTGATATTGGTTGGAACCCATCAGTTGAAAGGCAAGCCATATTTCGGGTATACAGGATTGGTCAAAAGAAAACTGTGTATATTTACCATCTAATTACCTCAAGAACAATGGAGGCCAGGAAATGTCTGCCACAGGCTGAGAAAGACCTTTTGTCTCAGAAAGTCTTCTTTTTTGCAGACATGGAGAGTTGCGAGCCAAAAGTGTTATCTGAAGTCTCGGAAGATAAGATCTTAGATAAGATGGTTCAACATGACGCGCCAAGGGAAATTTTTTAGTCCATAACTTACCAACCAAAAGCACCGGGTTTACTTAAGAATCCTGATTTGGTGGATCGTTAGATATTAAAGGATTTAGAAATGATGATTTAATTTCTCTGCTCAAGTTCATTATAACCAAATGATTTTGTACTGAACCTAAATAGATAATAACTAATTAAGGTGAAAATATCGAGTTAATGTGTTAATTAGGGGCAATTAGGGAAATTCAAGCTATTTAGGGTTGATTACAGTTAGTTGCATTTAATTAGACTCAATTAGTGTTATTTAGGGATTAATCCAAGCTACTTAGGGCTAGTTGAGCCTAATTAGAACATTAACAGTTAATTACCCTAGTTGGGTTTAATTAGGATTTGTCTACGATTTATTTGGACAATCACAGTTTAATTAGGTTAATCAGCGGTGATTAGGTCTAATTAGAAATTAAAGTAACAGTAAATTAAGGTTAATTAAGGCCAATTAGGGCTTATTCGAGCTAAATAGGTTTATGCTAATGAGGGCTAATTTGAATTAAATAGGGTTAACTAGAGTTAATTGGGTTTAATTAGACTTATTTATTGTTAATTAGGGCTTAAGTAATAAATAATTAAGGTTAATTAGAGTTAATGTGCTAATTAGGGTTAATTAGGATTGAGGCACCTTTTTTAGAATTCGGTGAGTTCATTTGCAGAGTTGATATTGTCCCACATGTGATTGAGTCCAAGGTTTAAGTATATAGTTAGGGTTAGATAATAGTTAGGATAATTAGGAATATATTAATCGGGTTTAATTTGAATTTTAGTTAGGGTTAATAATTACGTTTACTTAGGGTTAATCAAGGTTATCTATGTTTAATAATAATTAATTAGGTTTAATTAAGGTGAATCATAGTTAATTACAGTTAATTGGGATTGATAGGGGTTAACTAGGTTTAATTAGGGTGAATCAGGGTTAATTATAGTTAACTATACCTAGGGATATATTAGGGATTAATCGGGATTAATGAAGGGTTAATTGGAACTTTGAATTGAAGCTACATTCACAGAATTATGGAGACATAATCAACTTCTGAGAATCCGCTACGCATGCTCTCTATTTCCAGAAATATACTCAATCAAGTAGTACATCCAAGAAAGTAACCAACAGAAATCTAGAAATAGGCCCTAGTCATGAAGTAAATAAACACGAAACGCCAAAAAAGTAACTTAAAAATACTTTCGACATCAAGGCGGTCACAGTAGTTTCACAACTCATAAACGTTATTCTTCTAGAACCACCTAGCAAAATTTCAACATGATTTGATACTAAGCAACTAAAAAAACATTTCATTCATAAGCAACCAAAAAAAAATTTCAACCTCCCAATCTTAAAACTAAATGACCAATCAGGCTCAAGCTCAAATACATGGAGAATTTTAGTGGCAAGTTGAACAGTAACCTAACTCGTAAGCAACTTTATTGAATTTTTAATTACCTAATGTGATGTGCAATTAGTTAATTTTGGTTTACTTCAGAAAGATGCACATTATGTCATATTGATGTTTAAAACAAAATGAGTCTGAATAGACCGTAAACAATCCCCATTTGATCAATTTCCAAACAAGCAGAACACCAATAAAATGCTGTAAAATCAAAATGAATGTTTAATTATCTAATTTGATATGCAATTAACTATGAAAAATGAAATTAAGTCACGTATCTCAGTCCCTCCTGGGGGAGGGGGGTCACCGAAGGAAGAAATCGGGGGTGAGTGAGAACCGAAGAGAGAGAGAGAGAGAGAGAGAGAGGGAGAGAGAACACGGGGAGAGAGAAATGAGGGGGTTTTTTTGTTTATAACAAAACTTTTAGCGACGGATATATATACCATCGCTAAAAGTCCGTCGCTTAAGTTAAGACTTCTAGCGACGGACATTTTAGCAACAAAATATTCCGTCTCGAATGGCTACCTTGGGGAGTTTTAGTGACGGAATCTTTAGACATGGAAAATTTCCGTTGCTAAAATATTTTTACAAAATTTCAAAAAAATGGCCAAAAATAAGAAATTTTTAAAAACCTTTTTACGACGATTAATCCGTCGCTAAAAAATCATTGGTAAAACAACATCGGTAAAACTATTTACAAATGGAAAACCTGTCGCTAAAAGTTTTTAGCGACAGAGTTTTACCGACGGATTACTTCATTGGTAAATCCACCTTATAGCGATGGATTATGCTCCGTCGCTAAAAACTCGTCGGTAAAAAGGCTTTTTCTTGTAGTGTTAATAGTCATTCAAAACACTTCAGGTATAATAAAACATAAATAAATAACTTTGAACATGAGCGATACACTATAACAAAGTCACCGCAGCAATGCTCGATATGCTTTACATATGCATATGTACACTGACTAGTCCATTTAGGTACTAGTTTAATTCAATCAACAGACCATCCTTATAACGCAAAAAATACGCACCATCCTTATAACTCCCATGTTACTAACTCATGTCAACATTTAGAAGGAGAAAATAAAATTAAAAATGCTTTACGATGAGCGAATCAATTGACAGATGAAATGAACAATGAATTCCAAACAATCGATTTAAGGCTCGATTTAAGGTTAATGGGCAATTGAAAACATTTTAATATCAATCATAAAAATCAACATGCAATGTAGTTTACAAAACTATTATTATAAGCATTTGAAATCAGAATAATGAAAAGGATTCGGAGAGAAAACATTACATTAATCCAAGCTATGCAATGCTACGCAACCTTGATCAAAATTCTCTAAATAATCCTGATTGACAATCTATATGTTAGAACACAATCTATGTTACTATACTATAAACCTAATATTATTTACCCACTACCCACCACGTGCTCAATTCTAACTCTGAAATTGTTCAATTCAAAACGATCCCACACACGACCAATCAAATCGAAAACCTTGCACACTCTTTAATGCTTAACAATATCTCAAATTTATTATAAATTATATTAAAGTAATTTTATAGCTTAAAACATTAAATAAAGTCAAAATAAGAATTTTCTAAATTTTTTGAATATGTTTGAATTAAAATAATTTCTTCAAATACAACAAAACCCATAAATAGTCATACTTATTTCTAGCTGAAAATAAAGTTCCATAATTTTTATAACAGCTTTAGAATACTTATAAGAACTATAGAAATTGAAATCACAATTTAAAAGATATTAAAACTAATTTTAAATTATTCATTTTTTAAAATCAATACAATACATAAATGATAACAAATTAACTCTAAAAATTACTAAACTTAAGCTGGGATTTATTTATACCATAAAAAGTTTACCTAAAATGTTTCAGAACATTTTCATGAGTTTCAAGACTACAAAAGAATTTTAGAATTTTGAAACTACAGAAAATATTAAAAATACATACATTTCTAGAAAATTATATAATTTTGCCAGAAATTCTAGTATAGCCTGAGGTATTATACTTTAAATTTTCATTTGCTAATGATACCTACACACTATCCAATGCGTGTGACGTACATAACACTAATCCGCGTACACCTGTGTTTTCACGGGGAGTCCACTGCTGTGACCACTACCCACTCCTCTTCTTCTTCTCTCTACATCCACAGACCCACATTAACACAAGATACTCACCAGTTCACTCACTCATTCACACAATACATACATTGGACTTACACTCGCACACACCAACTTATATCACACATACAAGCACACAATTCCTATCCACACCCACTGCCTCACGACAGTGCGTCTTCTCCCTTTCCTTTTCCTCCACACTCAGTCATCCATGCATGCAATAAATCACCCCATACACACCATTCAAACATAGGTTACACACACAACAACCCACAAACTCACACATACCCTTCCCTCAAACCCAACACGGCAATAAACTCACAAACCCATAACGGCTTCCTCAACAATGAAATACACTCCACATAGCCTTATAGACACGTAGATACACACCTCATTACAGCTATCCCATGCCAGCATCCATGGCACTCCTTCATGAAACTCCTCACGACATCCCTTTTTCCTTTGCCTGTAAATACACGACATGCAAACAGAGAGAGTGTGATGATGATGATGCATTACACCCACACCTTTTGCAAGCAGTGACTAATCTTAGAGAACTTTGCCAAATTCCAAACCCGTTGAGAGTGTCTTGTTCTTCCACCCTACTTTCCATTTAATTCTCTGGATCCATAACATTTGTTACGCCCAACCCATATACCCAGTTGCCATTAAACCTCCAAACACCAATAGATACTCACAGTAAGAACGACAATATAAGCACCAAGCTATGAGAAACTTACTAAAAAATAAATTTGATCGCCGAAAGAATTCACTTATCTCTCCCTCTATCTCTTTCTCTAATTACGCCTCTGCAGCATACGCATATCAGAAGAAACAGCTTGGACGGCTTCTTTATTGTGTCTCATATATATATATATATATATATATATATATATATATATATATATATATATATATATATATATATATATATATATATATATATATATTATAAAACCCTAGTTGAAAAATTACCAAAAATCTGCCCTAACTTCCAGCTAGTCATTTTAAAGTTCACCTGAAATTTTTATTGTTGCAGAAAGGCCCAAAGTAATAATTCATGATAAGTTTTTACATGCTAGAATAATTTTAATGGGTTTACTACATGATTCGTTTCACTAATCGTCGTTAAGAGTATAGCGATGCTAAGAGAAAAATAATTCGTCGCTAAAAATTCACGTTGATGCTAAATATTTGTCGTTACGGATAGCCAAAAAAAATTTGTTATGCTAATCGCCAAATATTTTAAACTAACCCATTAAAATATATCGAGGTATTAATATACCACATTGAATTAAAATCAATAATTAGGTACAACTTGATATGAAAATGAATGCATGCATGTGACACCATGTATATACCTCCTCCATTCTCTAATAGTAACTGGTCTTATCCCATTCAAAAAAGCATATGTCTATAAAACAGTTACTAACTCATACTTTGTCCTATGTCTAGAAAAAATTCGGCAGCATTTTTTCGTATTTCTTCAAGTACACGACATTGATTAAGAGTTCTATCATTCATTTAATCATGCCTTACAAGATTAAAAGGATGTTAAAATACTGGATCTGTGTGCACTTGGAGAAACAATTGAGAACGTGTACCAAATATCACTTAGTTTTTCCAAACTGGACATCCAAAGGCTCATTACAAAGCATTCCTTTGTAATGAATACCTTTGAACGTTTATACATACATGTGTTTAAAAATTGGTAATATATGCAACAATCTTTTCGAAATATCAAAATTTTGAAAAGATTAAATCATGAGGTTAATTTGCAAGAACATGGCATAACCGAAATGATTGACTTTAAAATTAGTTGACAATGAGTTGTAACCAACTCATTGTCCATGAAGATGACCTTCACAAAATACCCTAAGATGATGATTAGGGTAATTATGGTTTAATCAGGGTTAATTGAGTTCATTAGGGTTAATCAGGGCAATTAGGATTAAGTGTGGATTTGTCAAGGCTAATTAAGAATTAATTAGACTAATTAGGATTTAATTTGATTAATTAGGGTTTGTATATGGTTTATCATAGCAATTAGGGTTTAATTAGGTTTAATTAGTGTTACTTAGGGCTGATTACGACTGATTCGAGTATATATGGTTAATTAGAGTTAATTGAATTTAACTAGAGTTTGTTACATTCAATTAGGGTTAATTAAGGCTAATTAAGGCCCCAATGATGCTAATTAGGGCTAATTAGGATTAATTAGAGTTATGAAGTTTAATTAGTGTTAGTTAGAGTTTAATTACCATTGAATTAGGATTAATCAGTGTTAATCAGGCTGATTAAGGCTAATTCAAGCTATTTAGGGTTATTAGAGTTAATTGGATATAATTAGAGTTAATTACTATCAATTAGAATTTAAGTACGAGTTATTGAGGGTTAATAAGTGTTTATAGGGCTAGTTAGGGCCAATTAGTGTTAAGTAGGGTTTAGAATAACCGAAATTAGGGTTAATAAGTGTTAATTGGATTAATTAGCCCTAATTAGTAGGGACTAATTAGGGCTAATTCAGGCTAATTAGAGCTGATTAGGGTTAATTATAGTTAATTAGATTTAATTAGGATAAATTAGTGTTAAACCATACATTAGACTATAACAAATTAGAGCAAATTAAACCATACATTATAAAAAATTCAAACTCATATGCATTACACTATAATGCCTGGAATATAATTAAGGTTAAATGTGCATACCAATGGTAGAGCATTGGTGGCGTTGTGGCGGCGGTGATGCGGCAACGACAGTGCGGCAATAGCTTCATGAAGGAGTTGTGGCGTCGAGGGGGACTGTCATCGAAGGGGGCTGTCATCAGGGGGTCTTGGCGGGGGGGGGTTCGCTAGGGAGCTGTCTCCGATTGCAAGAGAGAGAAGAGAGAAAAGAGTGAGAAAAACAATGAGAGACAAAGAAAGAGAGAGTAATGTTTTAAATATCATGACTTTTAGCGACGAGCGGAGTGACTTTAGCCACCTTTCTGAGATTTAGCGACAGATATTTAGCAACGAACACATTCCATCGCTAAAAGCTTTTTAAAAATTTGGCCCAAAATTGAAAACATTTTAATACTTTTTAGTGACGAAAACATCCGTCGCAAAAACCTCGTCAATGAAGATCTATCAATAAAGGTTTTTGGCGACGGAGTTGCCGTCAGTAAAAACTATTACCGACGGGTGAATTCGTAATATTTTGAACTCTGGAAGCGGGTCAAAATAACCATTGGTGCTCCAAAATATAAACGGACTATAATTTTGGACAATGCTTTGGTATATGTAGCGTATTGAAGCTTAAAAATATTTAGGGCAAAAATATATTTTTTTAAATTTTGGGGGCATTTTTGTAATTTTGAAAACCTTTGTAGGCATAAATGTAAATTATAATTTTAGTGATGAAAAATAATAAAATGAAAGTTTTTTTGAGTGATTTTACTTACAGAAAGGCTATTTTGGTGATTTAAGTCTAAGAAGGGCATTTTTGATAATTTTACACATAGGGGCATTTTGATAATTTTACATATCTGGTGAGGGAAGTCCATTTTGGGAGTATGTGTGAGTCCGTATTATGTTATAATATTATACTGTAGGCTATGTTCTAATTATTCGATTATTCTGTTTAGGATAAAGTTAAAGACTTTTTGGTTAGGATAATCTAGCTTCAAATCCAGGTAAGGGATTTTATCTGAACCCTGAGCAAGGACTTTCGTCCGAACCCGTATTTTGATAACTCTTACTCATAAGTACTCTTTTGATTTACTTGACTAATTTCAAACGCTGAATTATGTATTGATATCAGTATATTATTGTCCAGAAAATTCCACTATTGAACCTGAATTGATTATTTAAAAATCTTGTTGATGCTCACCTGTTATTACATGCTGAGCAACTTTGATAATTGTTTATATCTGTATTTTGAATTGTTGTGCCTAAACTTGGTAACTATATTTGCAATCGTTTTTACTGGTTATTTGTGATTTTTCTTCTAGAATTCTAAATAATGACTTATATCAGTATGTTTATTGTTATTGGAACCCAAATTGATTTCAGTGATTTGAGCTTGTGATAATGCTCATTGATATTGTTGATTTTTGTGTTGACCTGGGTATCCGTTCCGTGGGGAGGCATTATAAGGCTGGTTTGAATTCTGCATGTAACGCAGGCTAGTACCCAGTGGGACTGGTAATTATTCCAATACATCATGCATGTGTACACTACTAGCTTTGCCTAAGTGGCATCGCAACCACCCTCGATCAACGTTGTTTTTTGATCTATCTGCACCGTATCTTATCATGATTGTTGCCAAAATGACTAAGAAAGGACTGTCTCAAATGGTTTGGACCGGAAATGATTGTCTCAAATGATCAATGTGCTTTTTATGTATGTTGTGCGTTTTAGAGTCCTTTGGAAAGCCTTCATTTTACTTTGGAATAATGGCTTTGACTATGATCTTTTATGATCGTTTTGGAACCCGTCGTGATTGTTATTTTTTTTGGAATCTATTTATGATGAATTTTGATCATTTTGAAATCATTGAGCTTTTGATCGTTTGAAGTATTTTGGAAATCATCGTAGGTTGGATTTTCTTTGGAATCGTTTTGTAGTCCTTGTACGACCTTATTGAGCTCTCAAAAGCTCACCCTTCGTTTGACTCCCTTCTGCAAGTGATGATAAGTTGTAGCATGTCCGAGAATGGGTTAGAGTTGTGTGAGATTCCGGTGAGCCCACCGGTTAATTTGTTCTTAGGAATTTGAATTGCGAAGGACCTAAGTTGTAATAGTTTAAACTAAGTAATTATGATTTAGTATTTTGAGAAATCTGAATTGATGTTGAATTAGATGTTTTAGAATATGTGTAAGTGAATAGATTTGACAAGTTTGATGTGATCCGATAGGTTAACTTTTTGAGAGTTTGGGGTAATGGAGCTCTGGATTTTCAAGGATGTTACAGTTGGTATCAGAGCAATTTGGTCTTGTGGTATTAAGAGCTTCGGTGTATGATTCTGTAGGCACAGACCCACTGAGTATGGGTAACACGATTCTGTAGAATGGTATTCCGGTTAACGAGAGTGGGGAGAATGATGGTAGAGAAGTATGCCTTGATTCTAATTGTGTTGCTCTTTAGCCAAGTGTTAGAATAACCCTGATAACTGTACATAGTATCAATATGGCCTGCATTCAGAGCACTGGCAAGGAAGATAGTATAGAGGGCTGAGAGCTCCCCGATAGATGAGATTCTAATAGGTTTGTATAAGATGAGCGAGGATTTTTCACAATATTGAAAAGACCTGGCCAAATAATCCCTAGGTAGGGAATATACTGTGTTAAGGTTTTATGATTGTAGAAGGGTATCTCTACCCTATAGGGGAAATAGTAGAACCCATAACTGATGGTTGCAATTTTGAATATTAGGAACTCAATTCTGATCCGACGACACACAGAATCTGGCTAACCAGTAACCAGGAGTACCAAATCCTGTCCAACCACAACCTCAAGATGAGAGTACCTTCGGTAAATTTACCAAATAAACGCGACTAGTTATAGGGGTTGTTGGACATTATAGAGACAGCGAACTGGATTAGCAAAATCAAAAAAATAAAAAATAAAATTGAGCAATTGTTATAGTGAGCGATAAAGATTGAAATTGTTGTATATAAACTGAGAAAGGAGGCTGATCATGAGTAAGAAATGGTGACGAAGAGTCTACTGATCAGCAATTGACTGATATTACATGGGAACATTTTAAAGAATTATTCTCGATCGATATTTTTGCAAGACCTCATAAACAGATGTTAAAGAAGTTTGTTAATGTAAGGCAAGCAGATTAAGATTCAATAGACAAGGTTGAGATGAGATTTCTTATTTCGCTAGATTTGTAGTAAGAAAGTTACTGACGAAGGCAAATAGATGCCAGAAGTCTGAGTAGGGGCTTAGGCCTGAACTAAGAGATAGAGTGATCCCAGCTCGATTGACAAGCTATATGGAATGTCTTTATTTGGTATTTATTTTGGAATAGTCTAGGTCTGACAATGGAGGAAGGCATGTGTAAATACATTGTGGATAGAAGAGAGATAAGCAAGAACTTTCCTAGAACATAATTTTAGGAGCTAACAGTCATTAGCAAAAAGTTTTTACAGTCGGCATAGTATGGTGCCCAAGGTTAAAGGTTGGGGTAGAATTAGATATTCAGGCCCATTTCGGCTGAGTGATATTGTGATCTGAACAGAGTTCTAAAATTCAATTAGGGCATGATATGGGATTTAGGGGAGTGCAGGGTATAGGCACTCTATCAGCTTAGGGTACTAGAGTTAAACCATCATAGAGTTTTGGAGTTTGACCTACACTGCGTACTGGTCAGGGTGATTGATCAACTTTTTTGACCATCCCATGTATCATGTGTAGAAGAAGTCAGAGTGGTGAGTTAAGCTATAGGTTGACTGAATGATGTTTTAGGTATGGCAGTATGGAGCATTAAGTTTGAAATTGTCCATTTGTGAGAAATAATCAATCAACCTTGTGCCATGCACCTATAGCTGGTGTAACAGTGGGCAGCATTCCCTGGCAGGATAGAGGACAAGGTCAGTAAGGACAGAGGCCCCTGAATATCCGCTAGATTTTTACTCAATGCCCACTTAGGATGTTGTCACACCCGCTGACATGGTATCAGGAATCCTACAAGTTAACCCATTATACGTTTGTATATTACTTAATTTTGGAGCGTCATACTTTTTGCACCGTTACTTTGACACGGTGATTGAGGGTGGAGGCTTATCCTTTAGGAACTAGTCTTGGGATAGGCATCCCGTCGAGAGAATCTTTGACTATTTTTACGATTTTCGGTGGCTATACTGTTTATGTGGTGGATAGAGATCTTCATGTGGATCTCATCCTATTTGTTGTTCGAGGTTTGATATTATGTGAGGCTTGGATTGATTACATTCTAATCAGGTATTTGTAAGTTTTTAGGAAAAAAATCTAGTAGTGTTTAGAAGTTCATAAGGTATGAATAATGGCTAAGCTAGTGATTCGAATGATGTGTGAGAATGAAGTTCTTAGGAAGTGATTGTTGTACAGACTGAGAATTGATTTGGGAATACGATAGGAAATTTGGAATTCCATCTTGTCAGTTGTTCGTTCTTTTGTCTGTTGAATTCAAGGACGACTTAATTGAATGTCAGCTTACACTGAGACGTCAAAGAAGATGTCATTCATGTCGAGTCATCTTATTCCTTTTCGGGATATTTATCTGTCCTTTCAAATCTATCTGGACTTGATAAGGTAGTAGCTGGCCCACTGGCCATGGGAAAGCTACGAATCTTATTAAGGACCAATAACTCCTTCCATTTTCAATTGGTCTAGGTCGTTGGGTTGACTTTGCTTCGCTAGACCTATATCATTGTTTCTGTGTCCGTCCTTTCTTTTGGGATGTCATAGAATTTTGTTATGAAACCCGAAAGCAATATGCATGATTTTTTTAAAAGAGTTTTTGATTGCCTGATTGCGTTTATTGTTATCATTATTTGCAAAGTTTCACCTACCTGGATATGAGGTTAGGTAGATTCCCAAGCCTTAGGTTATCTGTGTGCGCGAATAAACTATGGAAACATGGATTACGTTTGGATAAGCTATTCGATGATTCGGTATAAGATCGAGATCTTGGCTGAACACATGATGATAGACCATATGTTACTTAACATTTAACTAAAACAGATGATTGAAAGATAAGTCTATGAGACTTGTAGATAATGTGACTGTGAATCGGAAGTGATGTGATAATATGGAGCCTTACACTCTAGTGAAAATGAATACATATGTATCCAGAATCATATGTTGCACTATGTTAGGAGAACAAATCTCTAGGTGACGAATTCGATAACAGCTTGGACTCGTTGAGATAAGGCACCAGAGTGTGCATCGAAACCATAGTGGTTACAGTTCTCCGTCGTTCTGCGAAGTATATGCAGAATTAAACGGTACGTAGTTATGTTAAGATAACACATCTCTCCGTGACAAATTTGGCAATAGTTTGGACTTGTTGTTTTGAGATGTTAGAGTGCACAGTGAAAGCCCAGTGGCAACAGTTTTTTCTATCTGTTGTGAGGTGTAAGTGCTTATAGGAATTGGTTATCGTATCCATGTTAGCTTTGGTGGCGTGCAAGTCATGTAGACTGTACAAACAATTATTTAGTAGATTATACAAACAATCTAATCTCGGACTCTTGGGTATAGAATCAGTACAATGCAGTAGAAGCTCTAGTATTAGAGTTTAATTTAGTTCGACTTGTATGCGTTCAATGTAGGTTCAGCTCAGTGAGCTTTGCATTAACTAAGTCATCGTTCGTGAAATACTGGAACAGTAAGAGCACGAGTGGTAACCTGATTGGATTGAGTTTAGCACTACGACTAGAATATAAATGTTGCGCTCAGGTATTCGTGAAAATGAATGTGGGCGTGAAGACTATGCGAAGCTTAGCAACGATGTGACAGTTATCAGAGTGGCGCAACGGAAGCATAGTGCTTGGACGCCATAAGTGATAGGAAATCCGAGATCAAATTTCGAGAATAAAAATTTTTTAAAGTGGGGAGAATGTAATATCCTGAACTTTGAGAGCATGTTAAAATAACCATCAGTGCTCTAAAAAATAAACGGACTATAATTTTGGACAATGCTCGGGTATTAATAGCCTATTGAAGCTTAAAAGAATTTTGGGGTGAAAACGTAAATTTTGAAAATTTTGGGGGCATAAATATAAATTATGGTTTTAGTGATGAAAAATAATAAAATGAATGTTGGGATATATTTTTAGTAATATTTAATTAAATTAAGAATGATAAGAATAATTTATGGGCTTAAATGCAATTACATAAAATTTGGGGTTATTTTGCAATTATGAAAATTTTGGGGATTAATTTGCAATTATTGAAAATTTGTACCAAGTTGTCAAGATGGTAGTAACCAAGTAATTAGAAAAGGCCACCTAATGCAATTGAAATTCTTTAATTGCTTAGAAAAAAAGATAAGAAAGAAAGAAGAAGAAAAAAAAAGAAAAAGAAGAACAGTAACTGAACGAAGAACAGAGGAAAAGGAAGGAAGCAGAGTCAGGGAAGTAGGGGCTAAGGCAAGGGTTTGAACCGAAAAGAGAGGGGGAAAGAGAGAGAGAGAGAGAGAGAGACTAATCAGTGTGTTAAATTATGTTTGTGTTCATGTGTGTGTGTGTGTGTGTGTGTTTTGCCGAAGGGGGAGGGCGAAGCTCGGTAGTTTGAAACTGTGTATTTGAATATGGATATAGGTGAACTGGAGGGGGTTTGTGAGTTTTGGGTAGGAGTGAGCACAGTTCGGTTTGGTTCGGTTTGAGGGTCAAACTGCAAACTGAACCGTTACTCTTCGGTTTGCAAATTTGTGAAATGAACCAAACCCAACACCATAAATTTGGACGGTTCGGTTTGGTCGGTTTAAACGGTTCGGCTTAGTCAGTTTGGATTGGTTTGTGTCCACTTAAAGATGTTGTTCGTTTGCACATTACTAATGGAAGTTATATTTTTCTAAATTGCATATAATCTTATTTCATTCGATATATAAGTTCCCATTGATAAATGAAAAAGTGTAAGTAAAGATAAACTAGATATTGGTCACAAAATTTTTGTGTTATAAGTGTTGTCATTATTTTTCGTTTCTTTTAACTTTCAAGATTTGTTTATTGGGATTTGCTTAGTACTCAAATGTGTAATTATGAATGGAGTTTTACTAAAAATATATTAATATATCATAGGTCGGTTAGGTTTGGTTCAGAATCGATTTCAAAAATGTGAACCGTGAACCAAACAGAACCGAGGTCGATTTGAAAAATATGAAACCAAACCGTTGAGATCTTTAGACAGTTCGGATTGGATTGGTTCGATTTGAGCGGTTCAGATTGGTTTGAAGGTTTGATGCTCACCCCTAGTTTTGGGTGTGTCCAAGGGCCTGTGTGTGCAAGTTTGTGTGTGTTCAATGTGTGTTCGTGACGGTGTGTTAGTATGTATTTTGCTAGTGTGATGGTGTGTGGGTATATGTGTATATATGTGTGTAAATGTCATGTATTGATGTATTAGAGGGTGAGTTATAGATATAGAATTGGGTAATGGTGTGTACCAGTAGGTGAGTGTGTGAAGTGTGCATATCTGTGAGTGCCAATCGTGAGGAAGAAGAAGATGTTGTGTGTGAAAAAGGTGTGATAGTGTGTGTTTGAATTTGTATAGTAAGTTTAATTGTCGCTAAAGATAGAAATTAATTAGGCATTTTTTCACGAATTTTTATAATTAGTTACAGATAAAATTAGACAAAGTCTAAAACAGTAATCCCATATATTTTCACGAGATGTACGTTCTAAAATATTTCAGAAATTTTTGAGATCCGCAAAAGACGCTAAATTCAGGTATAGAAAAAAAAAGAGTTAGCGATTTATTTAACATAGTAAATCAAGTTATATTAATCTGATAATTTTAGGAAAATATTATTTTACTAATATGTTTCATATTCCAAAATTTTGTACCACTCCGAGGCCAATAGGTACTTTAGCCGAATCAGCTTCTAAGCGCTCGGTCCGGACATCGAATTTGAAATTTTCGGGCCAAAATTTTTTAAATTACTTTTTAGCCCAAAAATAATTTTTAGGATGTTAAAAAAAGTGTTTTAAGATGTTTTTGAGATTTTTTTCAGTGCAGGAAAACCTCTAGGGGGTATTTTGATAATTTGCCAACCCCAAGGGGTATTTTGGTAACTTTACCTATGAAAGGTATTTTGAGGTAAATTAATATACAGTAAGGTTGTTTGAGTGATTTTACTTATAGAAAGGCTATTTTGGTGATTTAAGTCCAAGAGAGGCATTTTGGTACACATCTGGCGATGGAGGTGCATTTTGGGAGTATATGTGAGTCCGTATTAAGTTATAATATTGTACTGTAGTCTATATCTAATGATTCGATTATTCCATTTAGGGTAAAAGTTAAAGACTTTTCGGTTAAGATAATTTAGTTTCGGATCCAAGTAAGAGATTCTATCTGAACCCTGGGTAAGGACTTTCGTCCGAACCTTTATTTTGGTAACTCGTACTCGTAAATACTCTTTTGATTTACTTATGACTAATGTCGAACGCTGAATTATGTATTGATATCAGCATGTTACTGCCCAGAAAATTCTAATATTGTACCTAAATCGATTATTTGAAAATCTTGTTGATGCTCGCTTGTTATTGCATGCTAAGCAAATCTGATAATTATGTGTATCCGTTCTTCAAAATTGTTATGCCTAAATTCAATAACTATTCGGCAATCATTTTTGCTGGTTATTATTTGTGATTTTTCTTCTGAATTCCGAATCATGACTTATATTAGTATGTTCTTTGTTATTGGAACCCGAATTGATTTTGGTGATTTAAGCTTATAATAATACTCATTGATATTGTTGATTTTTGTGTTGACCTGGGTATTCGTTCTGTGGGGAGGTGTTATAAGGTTGGTTTGAATCCTGCATGAAACGCAGGCTAGTATCCAATGGGACTAGTAATTATTCCAGTACATCATGCATGTGTACACTACTAGCTTTGTCTGAGTTGCGACGCAACCGCCCAGGATCAATGTTATTTTTTTATTTTATCTGCACCGTATCTTACCATGATTGTTACAAAATTGGCTAAGAAAGGACTGTCTCAAATGGTTTGGATCGGAAATGATTGTCTCAAATGATCTATGTGCTTTTTATATCTATGTGCGTTTTGGAGTCCTTTGTAAAACCTTCATTTTAATTTTGAATGATGGCTTTGACTATGATCGTTTTGGAACACGTTGTGATTGTTATTATTTTTTGGAATCAATTTATGATCATTCGGAAAATCATTGAGCTTTTGATCGTTTGAAGTATTTTGGAAATCATCGCCGATTGGATTTTTTTTGAAATTGTTTTGTAATTTTTTTGTAGTCCTTGTACGACCTTACTAAGTTCTCAAAAGCTCACCCTTCGTTTGAGTTCCTTCTATAGGTGATGATAAGTTGTAGTATGTTCGAGAATGGGTTAGAGTTGTGTGAGATTCTGGTGAGCCCACCACTACAATATAGTAAGATTCCTGTACGGGCCGGTACTGTTAATTTGTTTTTAGGAATTTGAATTGTGAAGGACCTAAGTTGTAATAGTTTAAGCTAAGCAGATGTGATTTAGTATTTTGAGAAATCTGAGTTGATGTTAAATTAAATGATTTAGAATATGTGTTCGTGAACAGATTTGAAGTGATCTGGTAGGTTAACGTTTAGAAAGTTTGGGACAGTAGAGCTCTAGATTTTCGGGGATGTTACAGAATCCGTCGGTAAAAGAGACTTTTAGTGACAAATTGTTGTCCGTAGCAAAAAGTTTGTGTCTAAAGATCAATTTAGTTGTGTAACAGAGGGGTTGGTGCTAAACGACGAGGACGGTGGTCGTAGTTGGTGGGAGAATCTAAGGGGAAGGCGATGATGGTAGAGGTGGGTGGGTATGGGAAGATCACAACGATTGACAAAGGTGGTAAAGGTTGGTGGGGAAGGTAACAGTGATAATGGAGGTGGCGGAGTTGGATGGCACGATGATGATCAGATCGAGGCATGATATAATATAAAGAGGAGAGAATGAAAGCCAGGAAAAAAATGAAAACTTAAAACTATGAATAAGGATTTTCTCTTTAGTCCTTAAAAAGTGGCATATGAGCTGTACATGGCCATTTTTATCTTAATTTGAACTAAAGATAGTTTTTGGGTTTGTGACGGTTTATCAAATTGCAAAAGCTTATGGATCGAAGCTGGTACTGCACAGACTCTGCTGGCAAAAACATGTATAGTGTGAAGGAAGAATTATAAGTTAAACCCTTATTTAAAGTCACCATGATGGATCAAAAACTCGTTTTGAGAAGTTTTACCTCTTATACTCATGTTTCGGTCAAACCCCAAGATGAAAGAAATATTTGACATTATGACATTTTGGCCACGCTTAAAGGATGAAAGGTAATTTTTGATTTTTTTTTGAAACAATAATCTAGATTATTTTTATCTGAAAATTTTACGGCGACCTTGTGTTATTGAGATGCTTCAATCTCTCGCATAGTATTGATATTTCGCAGAAACACCAGCTATTTTTCTTAGATTTATCGTGCATGTAACAAAAGAAACAGTTGTTACCATGGTTAGGTGCTCCCTTCGGAATTAATGGATTGGCTTTTGTACCCAACCTTGGACTAATTACCATGGCTGTAAGTGTTCTAGGACCCCTGAAAGTCAGGAAAGTGAAGGAAAACCAAAGACCAGTTTGGGTAGGTTCAAGGGGAGAAAAAAAGACCAAGAACCAACTTGTAAAAGGGAGTTTTTCTTTCATCACGCGACTAACAATAATGACCAGAAAAAGCGAAACGTCGTGCAAAGGTACCAAATGGGTTCTTTTATTGCACTGCCCTAAGTGGTAGATCTTTGCAATCTTTCGGCGTAAAAGTCCCCCACCACGTGAATCACAAAAAGACGTTTCCCTCTTGAGCATCACTACATCTACAAATTCTAAAAGCTACCAACCTTTCTGACAGATCCAATAAGTATGTAACCACGGGATGCCCTGTTAGGCAAGGGGGAGTAGGGATAAACAGTTGTTCCGTTTGTATTCTGAGGGCACAATTACTAAACTCAAAAATATGATTCTTCGTAACCATTTTCAAAGTCTTGAAATTGTGGAAGTCTTGCAATGAACCCGCCTTTCCTCGGGCAATTTAATCGGAGAAGAAGTGTGACAGGTTTGTCCTTTTTAGCGACGAGTCTAGATTGTTGGTGATAGGGTCATCTAAGCAATAACATTCCATTAATACCCAACTCCAGAGCTCTCAAAACAATGGTTAATTTCATGGAATTCGAAAATAGGTTGAAACCTACAATGGTGGTCGTACTTGTACCTGTCCGACACATTAATAAGTAGCATTTCAAATAGTAATAGGTCTTATCTGGTTTTTGACCATGCTTGTGTTGGTGGGTGGACCATTCAACTATCTCCGCATAATGTGCATGCTTCTTGATGGTTTCTTGTTTCCCCAAAATGGTATGCCAAAGAGTTTTACTTCGAGAAAGAATTTAACGCTGTCTTTTAGGGGATTCTTCTGGGATGGCACAATCTCCGGTATCAGTTTCATTCTTCAAGGGTAAACTATTCGATTATATTTTGTTCCTTCGAGTTTCCTACGAGTTCTATCTCAGAATGTCATTGCTTACGTAAGAAAAGCCTCTTGTACGAGAAGAGATATTATACAAATCTTGTGAACCAAGATCGCAATTCACTAAAACTTAACTCACTCAAGATATAATTACCATGGCGGTTTTAATGGAATGATCAACTTTGATAGCTTTCGTTTTAATGGAATGGTCTGGCACGTCGTGCTTCACACACCATTTGAATGCACGACGTGTGATATTATAACAGAGTTTTTTTTTTTTTTTCTTTTTTTGTTTCCTACAAGGACAAAGTAGTTTATCTCATGTATGCTATAAAGCATCTAATTCTATCAGAAGTATATATATGCATGAGAGGAAAGGATAGTCACATTCCAATAACGCAAAAACAAAGAAATTGATCTGCAAATAAAACAGTGGCCAAGACCACAGATAGAGAGTACAACCAACAATTGGGAAAACCGAACATGAAATGAACAAAAAGTCCTCAAACACCAGATAAATACAAGCCAAGCAAGTTGGGCATCAGGTTCTATTTTCTAGAACTCTGAGCTGGGCAGGGGCTCATGGGTGTGGCTAATGAAGAACAGCTCATAGACGACCCCAGCAATGCCAGCACCAATCAATGGCCCGGCCCAGTAGACCCACTGGTTGGTCCAGTCCCAGCTCACCAAGGCAGGCCCAAATGATACGGCTGGGTTCATTGATGCGCCAGTGAAGGCACCACCGGCGAGAATGTTAGCTCCGACGATGAAACCAATTGCAATGGGTGCAATTATGCCAATGTTGCCCTTCTTTGGGTCGATTGCGGTTGCGTACACCGTGTAAACCAGCGCAAAGGTCATCACGATCTCGAACACGAACCCGTTCCACACTGAAACTCCCGTAGATAGGGCAAATCCAGATGTTGTCTGAAAAAAATATAGCGACATTTCTTTTTCAGTATAATGTCCATCTATCTCTGCTCCTCACATCTCCTTTGCCACATAACTAAAGCCATGACAATTTTTTGCACAATGAAAAAGAAAAAGCCGTTACATAAAAAGTTTAGAAAGTTTTTACCTTTCCATCAGGGTAATTTTTCTTTTTTCTTCCTTCACATTCATTCCCTTCAATTTTCCGCCGAGAACACAACATAGAACGTTTCCTCGATCCATTATTCGCGTAGACAAAATGAGATAAGTGACCGGCGCAATTTGGCTGTCCACGTGCGAGAAAAAATAAATCTGAACCGTCCACATCTCGCACGTGGAACCAGATCGTGCGGACAACTTTTTTCATTAATGAGCCTCTGACCCAAAAGGCTAGGTAATAGTACGATCTATTAGCTAAGGTCACAGAGCGCATATGCATATGCATATATATATATATATATATATATATATATATATATATATATATATATATATATATATTGGCAGTGTCCCACTAAACGTATATACGAGTAAAGAATCCCACCAATGTACGTAAACATGGTTTAGAGCATGATAAACGTCTCTTTACATTACACACACACACACACACACACACATATATATATATATATATATATATATATATATATATATATATATATATAAAGGGAGAGGGGGGACCGATCGTGACGTCTTTTAGTTTTGGTTAGGTAGAACAGAATATGGCCTTTTCTATCGTGTTCAGGAACAATCCTGTCTTTGAACAAAAACTCTTTTGTTCTGATATCTCGCAAAGTTTTAATACGAATTTACAGATGACAAGTATATATATGTGATTAAAGAAGCCATTTATGAAATCCTACTTTCAGCACCTGATAGAGGGACAAATGTATCTCTTACACTTAAAAAAAAAAAAGAGACTTTTTATCTCTGACAAGAGGGTGGAGCTCAAAGCCTAAATGCAACCGAGGCTAAAACATGACAGATAACACATAGCCGCATACCACGACATCATTATTGCGAATACTGTGTCCGCACAAGTTACACGTTCCCTTGAAAAGGAGAATAAGTAAGGAGAATTCTAGAAAAGAGCCAAAATTGTGAGACAGATCATGCTACTCTTTTTTATTAGAGTTGTACGTTACTATATATATATATATATATATATATATATATATATATATATATATATATATAGTACCGAGTAGTAAAAGTCTCACGAACTTTAGGATTACATTAATCTACATAGATGTAGGACTAGAGTTTCGCTAAACCTACGTAGAAATTTTGACGTGAAACAAGCCAGCAAAAGAAAAAATGAAATGAACGAGAAACTAAAACACCAAGAATGTGGTAAGAGGAGAATAGTAAGTAACGAAGACTCACCAAACCACCAGTGGCGAACTTAAGGAGCGCGCAAGCAACAGTCGAGCCAAGCAACTGGGCGACCCAGTACAGGAGCCCACGGAAGAGGGTGATGTTCCCGCCGATGAACGCCCCGAAAGTGACGGCGGGGTTGACGTGGCCGCCGGACACGTTGGCTCCTACGGCAACCGCCACGAAGAGAGCCAGCCCGTGAGCCAATGCGGCGGCAACGAGGCCGGCAGGGGTGGTTGAACCGTTGTCAGTGAGCTTGTTGAAGGCCATGCCGGAGCCTTCTCCGGCGAAGACAAATATGAGGGTGCTTATGAACTCGGCCAAGGCCGCCTTGAGGGTGCCCGGGTGGCTCACCTCCTCGTACCTTCCCACGGCTATCTCGTGAAACGGCATCGTTGGGAAACACCAAGACCTCTGATGGTTTCTTTTTTTTTTTCTTCTCTCCTCAGTTGAGACCTGAGAGTGGGTTGCAGTGCATGAGTGACCAACCCTATATATTTGAAGGGGAAGGGGGCTTGGGAACTGGCTGTAGCCGGTCGCCGGTGGGAATTCAGTGATTTCGTTTGTATTGTTTTTATTTACGAATTGCGACTAAATACGAAGAAGGATTTTTTTAAAGGAAAGCCTGTGGGACAGTACACTTAGCTGTCCAAACAGGTAAGACTGGGGACCAGCCATACCTGTTTGGACAGCTAAGCGTTCACCTCCAAAATGGTATGGAACTGACACGTGTATGTTGTGATAAGGGACACGTCATGTGGTTCCGG
Source organism: Escallonia herrerae (assembly GCA_033070095.1). NCBI lineage: Eukaryota > Viridiplantae > Streptophyta > Magnoliopsida > Escalloniales > Escalloniaceae > Escallonia > Escallonia herrerae. The sequence continues at coordinate 5,645 of JAVXUP010003071.1, read as the reverse complement.
TCTGATGTGACATTTCGGACTCGTAATTGCTACATTGATAATCTTGAAGCGCCGGCCAATTTTTCTTTGAAATTTGAAGGTGGAGGCCGTTGAATAAATTTTGGCCGTTACTCTAGTCTAGTCAGTTTGTAAAAAAACAATTTTCAATCTCATATATAATAATAATTAATAATTATTAAATATTTTTAATAATTTTTCTGTTAACACTTTCACCGATAACTCTTAAAAGTATCTTTTTAAAGTCACTAAATAAAATTTATTAAAAAAATTTAACAATCATTAATTATCACTACATGAGAGTTGAAGAAAAATTCCTTCTATTCGAATAGGACCAAAATTTTCCTTTTCTGAATTGTCATACTATGTGACTGGAGTTATAAAGGCACAGAGTTTGATCTCAGCTTGAAAATAGTCAAGTCAAAATGTTGATTACATCTACACTAGGATATGTTAAACAAGTTTTTATTTGTGTTTTTAATTTAATAAGGTTAAGTCACCGAACATGACATGCATATCCATTCATACAAATTGTAAAAATATAAGAAGAAAAGTTATCAGCATTCTATTTCTTACACAGCATCGTCACTAAAGTTTGAGAAAATCTTTAATCAAACATCTATTTAATTGATTACATTGGGAAATTATAATGTCTTTATGATTTTGCTACCAGATAAAATGCGTTGGTCTCCATTTTCCTTTTTTTTGTTTTCACAAAAAAAAGTTCTCTTAAGAAAATTGAAAAACATAGTTACCATTTTCATAAGTGATGAAGTAACGTCAAATACCGCATTAGAAGATGTTAAAGGTTCTTTCTGTAATCTATAAATACCATTTTTGAACAACCTTTATTAGTCAAAATAAGTGGATTAAATTCTAATAATATACGAGTACTATTTTTACTCCGTGCATTGTACACGGAGACAACAATTATCAAAATACTTATTGAGATAATCTATACTTGCATGCTTGATAATAATAGCAGAATCAGCAGTAGTGCTAAATGCCAACAGATTTTTTTTTAATTTTTACCTTTTTGTGGGTTTTCTACTACTTTTTGTCATTAAAAATAAACTTTAGCACAAAAATTAGTCTTTTAGCAACAATTGAATAAGTGAAATATAATAAAAATAATAATAAGTTTGTATTAACAAAACTACAAAAAAAAGAGATTAAAAAAGATACAAAAATACGAGAAAATAAAATATGAGAGAAAGTTATATAAATGACTTCCAACGAAGTAAATGAGCGAGATTAGGTTTGTTAGAAAGACAGCTGCAATGATCTGGTCCATGACCATACTACGGGGCATTACCTTTTTCAAAAAAAACTACTTAAGTAACTAGATACTTATGAGTTCATAAGCAGAGTCTTTAAGGCTAATCACAAATTATCATATATCCAGTGTAGGATATCACACTATCTCCATCTTACACCTTAGCGTCCTCACTAAGGCTCAATATATCACACATAGTTTAGAATCTTCTTCTTTAGTAGATGTAGATACCTGAGTCCTAACTCACCCGTCGTTACCCCGACCATACTCTTGATATGGAATATACGCAAACTTGCCTTCATTTTCCAGAATTGACAACCCGACTAGATAATCTAGTTCGAGTTTTAAGAGTCAGCTTTGATATCATTTGTCATGACCGGTCCATAGTCTTAGCACAAGACATTGTCTCCCTCAAAAAGGCTAATCAAGTAGGTAATTACAAATTCATGGGCACCTAGAGTCTTGTAAAGCCAATCGCAAATTATCCTACATCATATTTAGGATATCACACAACCATTAATAGCATTGAGATTGTCAAAAATATAGGAAAACTTCAAAATTAAGGGAGAGACGAGTATTAAAATTGAGAGAGAGAGAATTTTGGTTAAATCTTATGAATTGATGAAATTTTTAAGTAGAACATGTCAAGATGAAGAGAGAAAAATGTAAAACTCATTTGATAAGTTAAAATTTTAAATGACAGAATGATAGATATGTCAAGCAGAAAAGAGAATATTCACATTCTCTTAACTTTGATTTTATCACGTGATTAGACTAGGCGTGCAAAAAGTTGATTAGTTTGAATTTGGGTTTTTTGAAAATAAAATGTCAATAATTGTTCTAAAACAAGGAAAAACTGATAATTAAATGTGTATTTGAAAATTGAGAAAGTGGTAACCAAATACTCCGATGGAAAGACAAATACTAAGAGAGAATTCACGTGTAAGTTTCCATTACAATGCGGATGTGAATCTCGAGATTACAGTCAAAGAATTGGAATCTGATTGCCTAACCCAAGGCCGGCACTACACTATATGAAATGTGGTCAATGGAAACAGTCATATCTAAGATCAAATTTTAGAATGTTTAGGATCTGCCCGATAACACCAAAGAGCAAAATTTGTGGGATAAGTGGCTAAAATGATGTTGGTGTGGCGAGTAGAGAGAAGAGAGTCAGTGCACCTATGTATTACTCCGGTAGTTTACATGACCCAATCCAGCCACTTCAACATGTACATTTTTCCTTGGGCATATATCACAGCTTAATTACGTAATCGTAATTGAAAATAATTTAGTCGGGAGATAATCAATGTGGTCTTCATAGAAAGCGGGATAAAAATAGGAGTTGCCCATGTTTGGGTGTATCAAACCAAAGGGGCAAACGGAACGGCGCGATGCATAGAATATGTATCAGATCTCTAGTTCTCGCTACTACACACGAGAAAGTAAAATAAAATAAATGTAACGCGTACGACGGTACATTTTACTGTTAAAATTTATTTGAAGCCTCACAATTAACTCTTTCTCGCTCCTTTCCTTATGTAAAATACGCTTATGCGAGAGTCAATTAGCAATGAATTAAGAACTATCTCATCAAATGTCAGATAATTACTCTGTCATGCTCGTCAACAAAGAGAATGAGCCTTAAAGTATTCCATGTGGGCATTCATGAAAGCCACTAGGCCTAAAATTTAAAAACATGGAGATGAGTGGCGGTCTGAAAACTCTTGGGGATTTGGAAGATTTCAGAGGTCGGGAATTGATTTCCGCCTAAGAAGGATCGTGTTAGTCTCACACAGATACTATCCAAGATGTTCTAAGAATATCCAAATGAAACAAGGTATCAGTCATGTGCTTGAATGAAATTAGCTTTTTTAATTCGTTTACCTAATTGAGCCGTGCCAGCCTGTGGGTTTATCCGAAACTTAATGGGGCATAGAATGTTAGGTACAGAAAAAATTAGGAACGTTGTTGGTTCATACGAGTATTTTAGAATGCAACTGATCTCCAGTTAAGCATGATTAGCTTCTTACATTGTTTGTGTCAATATTTTAGGCAAAAGTAGGCATTTTGTTTGAGGAGACAACAGAAACAGCATGTTTACAAAAGGAAGAAGACATCAACCTTGCGGCTATGTCAACTCCCGTGAATCGGGTGGCTAGCACATGTATGAAGGGTGCTCCAGTTGGAAGTGATCTCTCCATGTTACCCACTTGAACAAACCTAAGCTTAGCCTCATACAGTGTAATAGCAGATCAAACATATATTTAATAATGCTATGATGCAGTGGCTTTTTGGGGATGATAATACTTTTTGGTGAAAATTGTCTCCCATAATCATTTATCCTTGATTAGATTTACTTTGTTTTTCCATGTAAATCAAATGTGTTGAATCATTTTACATTACTTTCATCATTGTGCTAGGTATACGATATTAAGGAATTCACTATTTCCAAAAAGTTGGAGATTTTTTTTTATAAATAGTCCAATACTTTTCATAAATTTACTTTTGTTATCAATCCCTTGTTTTTGAAAAACTCTTGTTTCCTCAATGAAACCTGGATCCCAAAGTCCTTCATAAATAGAACTCTGTTGACTTGATTCAATTCAATCTAATATCTCAATTACCAATAAATTGCCCACCACGGCCACCAATTACACACCCACAACGCCGACTTGCTAACGTATCTTGCATTCGCCGCCAAGTGCCACCCACCGCCACGGCGTGCGCCTCTCTTTCACCGTAAGTTGGCATAGAAAAATAAAGATGATGGTGGTGGCCGCCACAATAGGGAGTGGTGGCGGCAGTGGGGAGGAGGAGGTGGTGGTGGTGGTGGTGGGGAGGAGGCCTAGGTGTTCTGTTAAAGAATGAAGAAGAGTTCAAAAAGAAGAAGAAGTGTTTTGAAGAAGAAATTGCAAAAATAAAATAACCAAACTACAAAGATTTCAAACATATCCTTAGTTTAACGGTAGTGGGGACCATGTGATTATACAGAAAATTGCACATAAGTTGTTGACTTTTTTTTTTTTTTTTTGTTGGTATTGTTGCTTATTAATCCTTGAATATGTTTTGGCATGAAAGTTTATTAGTGTTAGTAAAAATCACCTAGACATGTTAATCCACAATATTGCATAATAAAATAAATGCTATGTGTATTGACGATATTCTATAGGGTAAGCTGGTGCATAAAAGTTACATTGTAATAAATTTTACTTCACATTGTTATTTTTCAATCTAAATTGTAAATAATTTACAATATTATATAGCACAACTGGTTTATTGCTTTCTTTTGTTGTTTTTCGATGGTATCTAAGATAAATAAAACAACCCTAGAAGGAAGGAGGGGGGAAGGGGGAGGGATAATATTTTTTCATATTAGTGGGGACTCAACTTTGAATCACAAATAAATAGCTAAATCAACAAGTTTTGATTTGATTATTTACTGACTAAGCAATAATCACACTTGATCTCAAGCCTTGCTAGAACCTCCTTTTATAATGATTGATTTTCATACAAAGAAACCCTCTTGACATAAGTATAAATTGAGGCTCTAATCAAGGTGCCATGATTAAATTTATGACTTGATGAGATGTGTCCCACGCACTTAGTAAGTAAAGATCTCTTGAATACTCTATTAAACAAGATAAAAATTAAATGTAGGATAAGAGAGATAAAGTAAAGGCCAGAATTTTTTTTAAGTCCTTCGGAGTAAGACTGCATTAACCAATGTTCAAGAGGGGTAAAAAGAGATTCCATGATAATATTGAATGGGGGACTTGAAGTCAGCTGTGCTAAACCCTCTTTCTTAAAGTCGATTTTGGCGCCTCTTCCCTTTCTCTCCTGCAAAGCATCCTCTATCTCTTAATCTTCCCTCCCTTACCACCACCAATTTCTTTGATGGGTGGTGACGTGGTAGATAGACCTTTGATATTTAGGGTTTTGTTGGGAATTTTGGTGGCTATGACCAGTTCGAAGGTTGTCGGCGTTGCGATGGTTAGCACTCGGTTAGCGGTAGTAAACCACGTTTTTCAGCAGCGGTGCTGATGGAGTTGGAATCTGTTTTTAGCTGTTGGGGTTCTTGGGTACTCCATGGTTAGGTTATGGCTGTCGAAGGGTGTGAGGGTAGCTTGCCATCGGGGTAGTCCCTTGGTTAGGTGGGTTTGGTCTTTAAATGAGGGTTTTGTTCTCTGTCGGATTTATGCAAAGCTTCCTTGGTTATGAGTAGGTTGGCGAGTCTACGCTAGGTTTTCTCTTCTAGGGTTTTTTTCTCCCCCTTCCCCTAGTTGCTCCCCCTTCTCCCCTTGCGCTGAAAAGGTTTGTTGGTGTGACACTACAAGAAAAATTATTTTTTGCGACGGACTTTTAGCGACGG